>JAKSZP010001004.1:0-15949 GCA_022478985.1 Massospora cicadina | reverse complement strand
CATTGGTACTTTAGTAGTAAGTCTTTGATCGTCCTGTTTTCCCTCTACCCATCATAAAGTTTGGTCCCCCCCAGGGGACAGTGGATCAAACAAGTAAAGCTTCCCCCCATTAAGCCCCCTCCCCTGCTCCCCCTTCAAGGGGGAAATTATATGATCAGACTCCCTGATGACTCATACAGCCCTTACCATTAACCAGTTTGGCCCCTAGTCAAATACTCTGGCACCTGAGTCAGTTATCCTTGTTCACCTATTTTGAATCAGTAAAACCCAGATTGAAGTAGTGGTTCCCAAGCCCTTACTTTTTCCCAAATTTTTCCCCCAAAAAAGGTCCCTGACCTTCCCTGATTTACTTACCATATTTTCATTTCCCAGCAGATGAACAATCTACCAATAAACAGGACTTCCCTTTATTTTATTTCCAATGAAAATTAGTATTGGGACTCACATGTGTCCTTTGGCCTTGGTGGATTCAGAGCTGCGGGGTAATTTTATGAATGTTAAGGTAGAACAACAATTGGAGCTTAATGGACTTAGTCCTTCAGTTTTGGGTTCTTCATCAGCCTCCCAGACCTCATATCTAGTCTGAGAGTACTTTTCTCATCATCAGTATAGCTTTTGTGATCAGTTCTCAAAATGAAACTTGGTTTTTCCCAGTAATCTTGGGGTCAAAAGGTTGCTCAAAACAACATGTTGAAATTCCCAGTCAGATATTTTATGTTTTTTTAATGATCAATGGAGTGGGAATTTCCTTTAGTTGATACCCTTAAGAAAACTCAAGGCCGCAGCTCCATCCCCCTCTTTTCCCCCTGGGGGCCCTTTCCCATCAATTTTCCCAAGTTGAGTACTATAAAAGTATCTTAGATCTGAAAAGGCGGACCTCTTCCCTCTCACTAAATTTGACTCAGGATACTGAAAAACGGTGGTTTGAATATCAACTGCCCCTTATATCCACACAGCAGGGGAGGTTTTCTTAAAACTTGGATATGATATGCTAAAGAAAGGGTGGTTATTTAAAGAGACATTACTAGTTGCTTTTCCCATAATTTTTGACAAGAAGGGCTTTAAACCCTCCATCCCTGTGTGGATTATGGACACTTAAAAATTTAATGCACAATCCTCCTCTGCCCTGGAGCAGACGTCACCCAAAAAATTGCCAAATCTCGTGTGTTCTCCAAACTAGATCTCATTAATTCTTGCAATCAAATATGTGTGATGGAAGGTCAAGAATGGCTTACCATGATCGAATAAAGTGAGGTATTTTTCAATTCTTTTAATCCCCTTTTGGGGAAAAAAATTTGCCGCCACATTTCAAAAAATGATTGAAAGTGTCTAAACAACCCCCAAATTTAACTTGGATTGCATATATTGATATGTTGGCTCACCCCCCAACTCCCAAACAACACGAAAAAAGAATTGGAAGCAGTAGGGGCTCTTTGCACAAGGCAGGCCTGTTTTAACCTTTATTTTATCAAACTTAAGTAACTGACCAGGGGACGGAATTCCAAACTAAAACAAAAAATCATAATAAAAATAACGATTCAAACAAAACGCCCAAAATGGATGGAATATTGAATAAACCCAAAAATATCACCCAGGTGGGCAGCAATACCTTCCCCTCCATGGTGGATGGGGAGGGGTTTGGGGGGGCTCGTCTTTGGCCGCACCCTCTCATCCCAGAGTAGGGTGCATGTTAAGGCAGTGTAAGGGTGGGGAGCACCCGCGGCAGGGGTTAAATTCCTTGTGACGGGAAACATCCGAATAGTTGCCACCATCATAATATCAACAATGTATTTGGCCAAAGCGTTTTCCCTTTGAGGTGGGCGTCTAGGAATTTAAAAAAGTGGCAATGTTGGTCCGGTATTTTTTTCTTTTAGTTTCTATTTACCATGTTCTGGATGGCTTCGTGACGTTTTTATGTAAAGTATTCACGTTTATATTACTTTGTGCAGCAAGATTTTGGGGATGACGGAAGGTGTAATTCCTCCTGCAAGTGCAGCCACTGATTTGGTAGCAGCTTTGCAGAAGGATGGATGGCAATCTGGTGTAGCAGCTGCTTCTACTGCAAGCTGGTGGTCGCTGTAGAACAGTTTGGCGTTAGGTTGTGGGACATATTTCTGAGGTGCAGAATTTTGGATCATTCTGCGTTAGAGCCGCTCAACTTGCAGCGTCAATTCTTCAATGATGTTACCTGATTCATCAATTTCATCCAATAATTCCCATGGGTTTGGATTTGAATTGGATTGGGAATCAGCATATAGTGAGGTTTGTTCAATTCATTTGCGGATGCATGGGATTGAGCTGGGATCCAATCCAATGTTTGGTTAGATAAATTTGTGGCATTAGGGCAAGGTGGGTGCTGATTGGTGGCTGTAGGTGCAGCTGCAGCATCAGGCATTGGAGGAGGGGAAGGTAGGATGTACCCCATGTTGGAGTTGGCGCAGGGCAAGCGTTGGGCAAACTTTCAGCGTCAGCAGAAGTTTCTGAGTATGGGCATTTGTGTTTAAGTGGTCTAACTCAAAACAGGATGGACAAAATTGTCTGTCCGCCCTCAATGCCGGAGCCCAAGAACGGATGGTTGGGGGCAGATGGGGTGGTGGCACAAGGGGGAATTGCTAAAGAAATTTTTGTAAATTCAGGGCTGATTGTGGCATATACCCAAGGCCCAGCGAGGCGTGTGGCCCCCATTTGGGACCACAAATTGTAAGATGGGGGTTGGCGCCATAGGCTGCTAAACCTTCCATCAGCTCCTGGTGGAGCACTTCAGGGAGGAGGTGGGTGGGAAATCCAGCGAACTAAACCACCGTGGCGTCCATTGGGGCTGGGTCTGAGTTGTTGGAAAGGGGAATATTATTAAATACTAATGGCACCATTGCTGCAGTAACTGCATCCAACCTGGGAAGCCAAGTCAAAGTACCTTATAGGGGGCGGAAGTCAATAAAACAGGCTGGTGTTATCACCACCTGAGCCATTTTGATAATGGCTTGGTCATCATAGAGGGAATAATTTCCCATATTTGACCCTAAGGCTGAAATGCACGTTGCTCCAGGGGAGCACCAGAGAGCAGCGGGGCACTGCTTAGAGTTTGGTGGATAGGCATCGAGATCCTTGGGAGGAATGAATTGTCCCAAGGGTTTGGAATGACTGGGCGATCCAGTATAAGCACATTTTCCTGTTGGATGAAATGGGGAGTGATTTTGCCGCTTCATGCTGGGACAGCCTGCGGTGGATCCAATGACATTGGAGCAAGACTTCAGTGTGCAATTAAGTGTTTGCTTTTAATTAACCAAATAAATTGCTCAGAAAGTTATGCCGAGTGGAGAGAATATCTAAATCCTGACATTATTGGAATTCAGAGATTAAAGATATTGTCAGTCAGATAAATATGATATGTGATGAGGTTAAGATTGAATAATTGCAAATCAAATGAATGATTGTAGTGAAAATGTTCGATTAATCATCTAGATTACTTCATTTGCAATAGTATTGAGTCAATTAATCGCACCAAAAACGAATTTATGATGAGACTGAGATGATTCCCACTGCCTTTCAAAATCAAATGCAAGTTGCACTCACAAGCTCCAGAGATTATAGTGCACTGTTTAAAATTAATTAAGATTAGGTAAGTCCAGGAAGTTGGATTGGTATATAAAACAAGGCATTCATTTAGTTAATCTTTGCAGTCAATAAAAATATTCTTCTAATTCAAAAACTATTAAGTTTATTTACTAAAGTGTTATCAACACCGATCTACCCCCAAACCTACAAGAAACTCCTTCCAACTTTCCCCTTTTAAAGCCATGTCTTTAAGCAACTCCCATACCTGCTTACCCACCGTTCCTTATACCTAGACACCTCCTAGTGTACTTGTTGGGGGTAGCTAAACATGAGTTAGCATAACCAAGAGGTTTAGCTACCCCCAACCAGGTCAGTAGTACACCAGTCCCTGACACACCCCTATCATTCAGCATTCTCATTCAATGTAGAGTGTGAAATTGGCCCCCACCAAAGCAACTTCCCACATTAACCCACCAGAATTTCACCCCCACCAATCAGATTCAGTCTTGGACCACCATTAAAACCTAAGCAGCCCGTTTGTCTATTTCCCACCCAAATTTGTCATTCACTATCTCATGAACCAAAATACATGAGTCCTATTAGCCCAGGTTGACAAATCAGGTAAAGTTATCTGGTGAGGATTCCAGGCAGACCTACTCTCAGCCAGTTTAATTATGGTTGGGCCAAATTTTTCCCTTCTGACTTTGACAAAACCCCATCCCCCAAATTGCACTCCTAAAATCAATGCCACACCTTACCAGCGGCCACCAGCTCGCCTTATCAGTGGTGGCCTCTCTTTATTATTGCCACAATCATGCAAAGCATTGGGTCAATCAGTGGCTCATTTCCAACTAGGAGCTTACCAAACTTTACTACCCCTTGATTTCCCCAAAGCAGCCCAAAGCAAAATCAGTAAATTATTCAATGATGCTAAAGCTGCTGTCATGCGTATCACTAAGCTAGCAGATTTTGACCCAGCTGCTAAAAGACCAACCAAAGTTTATCTGATTTTGCATAACTTCCAAATGCGCGCATTCAAGTTGAATATCACTTGGTGGAATTCGTTGAAGCTACCAAGCTGATCTTGATGATGAAGATGAGAACTCATTTACACCATCCACCCACTCTACGCTGATGCCCAATGCCCTGTCTCTCTGCTTTAGTCCATTTCTACAATTATCATAAAGTTGTTATGAATGGTATGTCTTCAGAAAAGCTGCCTGACTCATACCCTCTATGTACTGGGTTAGTGGTTTTCCTCCCCGCCTGGTTAATATTTTTTTTTTTGGTTTTATTGTTCCATTTGTTCAATTCTTTTGCTCACTTGCTTATTGGTATTGTCCATCCCTAGTTGGCATACCTCACATACATTTAATTTAAATACCATTTTAACATCTTATATATATAATTTTTACAAAAATCTTATAATTCTAAAAAAAAAAATTGGTCTATATTAGTTCAAATTTTAAAAAAAGTTTGTAATAATTTTGGGTTTTTTTATTTTTTTAAGAATAAGGGAAATGATTACTTATATAGATCTATTTGGGCATTTACTGACTGATGATGTAATTGGGCTGACATCTGAATCCTTCAAATCTTTGTATCATTTTGGGGAAAATCAGCCAGGGGACAAGCCCCGATATAATGGGGAAACTAATAAAAATTTTAAAAAAGACACCCCAGAGGGTTCAAGGGCCCCCCTTTTTTTCCAGGATCAAAGTTTTGGGGGATGGGGGAAGGGAAGATGTTGGCTTATTCTAAAGGATGTGAGGAAAAAATCCTTTAGGAACCCAAGGGGGAAACCCTTTTTGATTGTCCTTCTTTTTGGGGGGTATATGTCCAAACAGCCATGCTTAAATGTTCCCAAAATATGGCTGTGGAAATGGAAACTTCTTGGTTTGGGCCTGTTGTGGGTTCCAGTACCATTTTTTATCTTTTTATTGCCCATTTAAAACCCCGGGGATGGGTGGATAAAAATCCCTGTTTATATGAACATGTTCCTTGCTAGGTGAATGGTTGTTCGTTTTTTTGGAGAAAAGGGGGCTCTTTCCATACAGCCCGATGTTGGGAATTTCTCTTTGGGGGGTGGTCCCGGGGGGCCAGCCCCCAACTGGGTAGGGGGAGCATCCCTTTGGGGAAAAAAAAAGGGGCCAAAAGGCCCCGGACCTGTTGCAGTTGGGATCAGGCCAAATGGTTTGACGCTGGGTAACTGCCTTCCTCCCAAAGATAAACAGACCTCTCCCCCCCCCCTCCTAAACCCTGGTAAGATTAAGGGGGCCTGCCAGGGTTTTGGGGCCCGGGGGATGGACCCCCCGGGGCCCCTCACTCCGGGAAAACCCTTTTTTTGAGGGAAAAAGCCAGTGCTAAAAGAGCCCCGTCTCAAAATTCTGGCTAACAGAGCCGGTCCAGACTGTCTGGGTCCAAAATCGTTGGAACTTATTGGGTCTCAAACCAGGTACAAGTGACTCTCCAGTTGCCCCACCCCCAGGATGGACGGGAATTTGTAGAAAACAACAGATCGAGTTTGACCAGGTTGCGATGCTGAGCACCAAGGCCACAGCCCCCTACAAATCCAGAAATCCGAACCAACAGCCCAACTTGATGGTCAAGGCCCAGATCAGTACTATCAACCTGCCCCAAATTTGGGACAACTGCAAATTTTTTTGATTTTGCCAGATTTGGGCCCCTTTCCCCCCCACCCATCACCAAACCAATCCCTCGCGATCCCCAACCACCCTCCCCAACATCCCCACTATGCAATTCTCCCAATCAGGCCGCCCTGCTGGGCAGTTGTCATTTCCCCCTTTTCTTCCACCTTTGTAAAATAAAAGCCAAATCTCTAAGCTCCTCAACTTGCCCATTATTTTTTACAAAATTCACTGATCGATCTGATAAGTTTGCCACCCCCAAGTAATCATCATGCTGATCACCAATTATTGGTCACTCAACCTGCCACACAGTGGTGGATTGATCCACTAACTGTCCTTTCTCGATGATGGAGTCAATTCTCCATCCATTTTGTGACCCCATCTGACACAAACCCTACATTCGCCTCACTGCTGGGATTTCTGAGACTGATCCCTATTGGGAGCAGCCTCTGGGCGCCCTCGCCCTGATGGCCACATGTTGGGCCCCACACCTGGCTCATCCGCCCTAATCCCACCCACCTGAGGGGCTCCAGAGTACCCCAACCAAGGGGGACTAGGGCCCCAACGCTTGTCACAGGTCCATTTACCCTCTGACAGCACCCCTGCCCGCGCAGTGGGCCTGTGCCGCTCCTCTCTGGTGCACAGACTCACTTATAACCAAAGGCCAGCAACCATGAACCCTGGAGGAGTCATCATCTCCCCCCTCTCCTGCCCTTGGGGGTTGCCCCCAAGTCTCGCGGTTGCCCCCATTGCAACCATCTGGTTTGCCTTGGGGCCTTTGGTATTAATGAACATTTACTTTCCTCACGTCCCCAATAGATCTTCCTTTCTAGTTGCATGGACCGCTGTGCCCTTGGCATTCTGGGCTCTCCACTGGTGCTCATCACCCTGACTGGGAGCCCAGTCTATCTTATCAGCCGCTTCCATAACAGTGGGCTAGGCTTACATACTGACCACATATGCACATGAGGTGGATTGGCGTTTGACATCACTGTTTGGTATACTTTCCTCATGCACCTCCATACATGTGCTCTTTTCCTGGGTTGGAGTAGAGGGTGATGTGTATCTCCATACTCTTCTTTGAGTCTCCAGGTTGTAGGGTATGTCCAAAATGGGCCAGGTAACTATCCTGTATGGTTCTTAGTTTTTCTTATTATGTTGTCTGTGACTATTTGATCATTGATCTCCTGTCTGTGAGTTAGCCTTGGGCGTCCTTGGTGACTGGTTTGGTCTTGTTGATCCGCTATGTCACTCTTCTCATGTCTAGAAGTATTCGTTTGAAATATGCAGGATGCCGTGTGGTCCTGCAGCTGTGGGATGGGATGCCAGATACTTGATTAATGTGTTCGGGTGATCTGGGTTTTGAATTTGGGAGTGCACGTGTGAAGTTATATCTTACTGTTCTGGCCCAGTGTGCATCTGAAAGATCGGGGCCAGTCACCTAAGCTATCCAGGATCCCATTATATGGGTTGCTTGCTCTACATAATTAGTAAGCCACATACCTCCATTTCTTCTAGAGCCAAATAGGGTTTTGAGGTGTACAGGGGGTTGTTGTTGGACCATAGCCATCCTTGTAATAGGCGTGGATTGTGTTGAAGAAGGATGGTGAGGAGCAATTTCATGGCCGTGAACCATATGATTGATAGAATCATAGAGTTGGCTACCGTGACCCTTCCTGTTAGACCTGTTTGGTGTCCATGTAAGGAGGCAATGCGTTCTGTTATTTTGTCTAATAGTTGATTTTCTCCATCATGTACCTGGCATAACCTCCTGCTTCAACCATACTCCAAAGTGACAAACAGGGCCAGCTGTTGGATTAGTGATGAATGGAATTTCAGTGAGGTCATTGCTAATTTTCGCCTTCTATGTCTGTTCAGGAGTCTTGATGTTGTATTAGCTTGTTGGCCCTGGGTAGATGGCATTCACTGAGTCTGATATTTCCCCAGGAGTATAATTTCCGTTTTCTCAGTGTTAAGTGATGCATTACTTATGGCTGAATAGTCTTGTATTATCTTCTCAATTCTTCAAGCATCCTAATTGTTGGATATGCCCACCACACAATCATCAGCAATGGCCATCATTTTGACTGGTGGTTGGCCCTTGACGTTGATTCCCTTGAGAAGTGTGTTTGTATTTTGGATTAGGGGTCTAAGCTAAAGTTGTAGAGTAGAGGGCTTAAGGGGTCTCCTTGTTTTAGTCCTCTCTGTGGGGTCACTGGGTTGGTTAAGAAGCCTGCTCCCCGCACAGCCATGGTTGCAGACTCTGTAAACAACATTACCCAGTTTATAAATCTATTTGGAAACTTAATTTTTTTAAGGAAGGCCCTAAGATAGGTCCAGTTCACCCTGTCATATGCCTTTTGTTGGTCTAAAAAGACAAGCGCTCCAGAGGTTTTGGACTGGCAGACATTTGCAACTGTGAGGATGTTATCCCATATGGATCTTCTTGGAACAAATCCATATTATGATGGGGATATCGCATCAGTTGCAATTTCTCCTAGTCGTTTAGCCATAATTTTTGTGAAAATTTTTGTATATGTGTTAGTTAGGGAGATTGGGCGCCAGTTGGATAGGTCTTTTCTGTCAAGAGAGTGTCTGTAACTCTCTCGTTCCCAGCAAGGTGATGTGGGATGCAAACCCACATTGCTAGGGAACTAGCCATTAGAGAATGGAAAGAAAGGCACTTCAAACTGTGCCTGTGCAAAAGTCACCCCAGGCAAGGGTGTAAAACGCAACATAAAGTATCAGGTAAGTCAGGAATATCACTGCTTGAGTGGACCCCAAAGGGGAGTCCATAATAAAGTGTAACTTGACGTCAGGGACCTTGGGTGCCTCGATCTGGAGGGGACCTGGGCGGCCCAAGGGGCACCTGGGATTTTTGTAAATTGCGATAAAAGGTAGTGGCCCATATAGTTGGAGACCTCCCCAAAGAGGTCCACCACCAAGTTTGCCCAAGGGACCATTGGTAAAAAAACGTAAAATAATGGGTAAATTTATTAAAGAAAGTTGACCAATGAGGAAAGTTGGTCACAAAAACCATATTTAAAGTGGGCTGGGGAAATATAGGTTCTGCGGAGGTGCACCCAAGCCTTGATACTCCAATAAACAGACGCTTCCATCTGTTTTTGTAAAATACGCTGAGAAAGTGCCTTCACTCAAGTAATTGATTGAAGCCGTATTTTACCCAAACTTAAATTTCATAACTCAAATGGGCTTCAAACCCCTGCTCTCCAGTGCTGAATCAAACCATCATTTAAAACATAATTTGTTTGTTTCAGTGCCTGGGCCGAGATAAGAGGCTGGGCGTTTTGCACCCCATTAGTATCAACCTGGGCATGCTTGGCTTTTTGGCGTTGATCTAAAGGTTTGTTTCAGGTCAGGAAGAGCCTGAGGTTCACCTTCTGGGCCTCCTGTCGCCCAGCCTTATCTCTAGCATCAGTTCCTACTATAATGTCATCCAACCATGACATTTTCTGTCTCATTTCTTGAATAAAGTGACCGTGTAGGCTTCTTTGCCTCCAGGTAGGAGGCATGTTTTCATAATACACTTGTTCATTGAAGCTAGAAGAATGTTAGAGATATTAGTAAAATATTTTATGTATAATTAATAGGGAATCCCATCAGGTCCAGAGCATTTCCCTCTTGGTGCCATGTGTACTACTTCTCATAATTCCTCACGCAATATTAGGTTGATTAAATTGTTATTTTGGGCCACGGTGTCAATATGTGCACTTATAAGGAATTTTCAATTTTCTGGTTTGACTGGCTCAGATTTATACAATTTCCTATAAAACCTGTTTACTTTAGTTGCGACTTCTTCAGGTGTTTCTTACTTACTGTGGATTTTCCGATTGATGGACCTGTGTACAAGTATCATATTTTTCTGGGTGTGAAATTGGCGAAGAAATAGCACAAACAAGTTTCTCCATCTCTTATGTTTTTGCCTTTATATTGGACTCCAACTCAGTGTTGGTGTTTGCGGATCAGGGTGTTTAGCCAGGCAGACACCTCCACCCATTTGCAACCCATCCAGGGCTGTATCCTGTGCTTGGTACGTTAGCTTCTAGATAGTCAATTTCAGCTAAGATTGTGCTTAATAATGGCTGAAACTGCCCTATGTCTTCTAGATGATGTATGTTTAATTTGTTGGGTTGTTGATTTTTTTTTTTTTTAGTACTAGATGGTCTGGGTTGTTGATTTTTTGAAGTTTTCCCAGGTGGTTAGTGAGTCCAAGAAAAAAGGTGTTTGAAATCCTGGGTTAAGTATATTTCCTCCATCCAGGATTGAAATTCTGAGTTGGCTAAAATTTCTGGGCGTATTCTGCACCATCTGGGTGCTTGGGTACTTGGTTCCACCAGTTTGTAAGACACTGAAACAAGCTGATGGTCAGAAAATTTGATTTTTTTGTAGCTTTAAATTTTTGAATTTGGTGACAGAAAATTATTGATGTATTAAGTCTATCAACGACATAGAGACAAGTGTACCATTGTGTATATGTGGGTACATCATGTTTGTAGTAAGGGTTGCCTTTTTTGGCAATAAATTATATAGTCCCAGGGTGGCCTTTAGTACGTGGAGTTCCACTTGCCCTTGTGGTATCTCCATTGTGTATAGCCATTGGTCCATCTCTGGGTTAATCTATCAGTTCATGTCTCCCATTATAAAAGTATTTGCTGGTAAATTTAGTTGTGTTAGGGCTGTAAGAAATTCTCTTTGGTCATGTGCACCATTTGGAGTGCACACACTGGCTATTGTCTGCACTTTGATGTGCCATGAGAAGGTTACAACAAGTATGTGGCCATCCAGGAATGAATTTTTATTAATAAATTTAAAATTTTGGTTTGCACATACTATCACCCCACAGTGGAGTGACCAAATGAATCCTTCAAGTCTGATAGATTAAATATATTTAGGTAAGTGGGTGAAAATTGGTGAATATTATCAAATATATCACCAAATTGCTCACCCAAAACTAAACAAACATCAATGTTAGAGTTTTAAGTAGATTATTATAGAATATAAAGTAGATTTAGGATAACCAGCTCACCAGCCATGAGGGCAACAACAAAGATGTTAGTCCAAGTGGCTTGAGAGTAGTGCTGGCACAGCCTATAGACCATCATGTGAGCTTATCATCTGATAAACTTTAAATACTGTACCAAAGCATGGGTATCTGGATGTTAGGTTTATATAATTTTAAAACCCTGCCTAATTTAGTTCCCCTAATTAATAAAATACTTTTGGCAAGTTAAGTAGAAGTTTACTTAGTAGTTTGGAAGACATATCACATCCACAGATTTCAAATATATATAGAGATGTTTTGGATAGCAGTTTGGTGTTATTTGATTGATTCGATAGGTTTATTTTGTTTGGCCAAGTGGTTGATGGCTTTTGGTCGAATCAATAGGACACAGTTTAGTTTTGAGGGGTGATTAGTTATTGGTTGATTTGATAAGTTCAGTTAGGTTTAGCTGAGTGGTTGGTGGTTTTTGGTTGATTCGATTGAGCAATAAGATTTGGCTGAGTGATTATTGTTTATTTATAGTATAAAATCCAAGTTAATGATTTTAAATATCTAAAATTTCTAGTTACCGTAGCGAAGCACGGGTAACTCCGCTAGTAATATATAAAGATGTTTCGGGTAGCAGTTTGGTGTTATTTGATTGATTCGATAGTTTTATTTTGTTTGGCCAAGTGGTTGATGGCTTCTGGTCGAATCGATAGGACACAGTTTAGTTTTGAGGGGTGATTAGTTATTGGTTGATTTGATAAGTTTAGTTGGTTTTAATTTAGTGGTTGTTGGTTTTGGTTGATTTAATAGGGCAAAGGGTTTTGGCTGAGTAGTTATTGTTTATCTATAATATAAAATCTAGTTAATAAATTTGAATATCCGAAATTCTATAGACACCCTAGAGTAGCACGAGTAATGGATGCTAGTATATAATAAATATTTATAAGATGATTTTTAGATCACTTTCAACTAGATGCTGACTAATTTTAAATTAATTAAAATAACTAGAATCTATCAGCCATCTGGTTGCTGTTGCTCACAGTTTTAGTATAAGCCTTCTAATCAATCACTTAAGTAATTTAAATATCCCGGTTGTCTTCTAAAATTAAATGATAAACACAATGATGATATCACAAATTTCAATAGATGAAATATTACAGAAGATTTTAAGGATACCCAGCTAAGACAAAACTCTTTAACTTTCACCAAAGATAAAAGTTATATTTTTAGTGATTGATCAGAGGAAAATAAAGGGTAACATTGATCTTTGATTTAAAAAATATCAAAACGAAGGGAAAATGGGGTCAAACCAGAAATTGAGAAAATGATTAAATCATTTTAAATATTAATATCGCTCATCATCCATAAACATTTTTTAAAATTGATGGTTAAGTTGATTTGGGGCAAAGTTGGTTTAAAAAGGGGCAAGTGAGTGAGTGGATTTTGAGATGAACTGGTATGGATTTGGGGGTTGGCAAAATAGCGACTGGGGTGGGGCGCTTCCCGGATTGACCAGAGTCGACCAGATGAAATCTTGAAGTTGGATCAAGCTCCGCCATTTGACGCCATTTATCTGTTTGGGGATAGCGATTGGACATGGAAACCTTTTCCAGCTATCCAACCAAACCGACCGGGTCCGAAAGCAATTAAAGGGCCATTCTCCAACGGGCCCATGTGGCCGGATTATTCCAAGCAAAATCAGCTCGAAGTTCGTAACTACGCCTATGGTGGAGCCGTAGTGAACCGAAAGAATGGTATCGTATTAGGTAACTAGTTTTTATATTAATTTAAAGAGATTTTCCCCGATTTTTTGAACAATTTAAATTCACTCGAAGGCACCCGGGTTTTTAGGGGAAAGTCAGTTTGGGGGCCCTCCAAACCGTTGGAAAAAGATCTAACCCCCCGGCGGTTCCCCCCCGAGGGGACGCGACATTGGGGATTTGATCCAAAAGCCCCATGACCTTGGCGAAATCGCAATTTTTAAAAAATGCTCACCCCAATTGTCGCGTATAACCAACGAGGCTTCAACACTGCTCCCCTTGGATGGTCAAGTCCCTATCAGCTAAGAACCCAGGGGGCAACTCAAAGCACTCGCCATGTTGGGGTTTTCGACCAGATGTTTTGGAAAACCCCCCGTCACCGCCGACCAACGATTTGGAGCCAATCTGAGGACTATTGCTACAACCGTGACACAAAGGAGCTTTGTAAGGACCCCCGAGAACCACTTCCACTTTGATAGGTTCCACCCCACTACCGTACCCAACTATAACGTTGTACGTACATCAGTGACGCAATCTCAAACTTCTGGCCAATTTAAACTAGCCTTAAATATCCCCATTCAACCTATATGATTAAACAGCATTTATAATCAAACCACCTTTGCTTTACTCGTTATTTTAAAGCTTCTATACGAAGCAGCAAAAGCATTTGAGGTGATGTTTCCCCAACATTATTACAAATCTCACACAATTAAATTTTAAGGTATTTTCTAATCAAAATAGCTTACATAGGTTAGTTCCCACAATTCTGCTTTTGAGGATACTTACAGGTGCCTTTGGCTTGCATTCATTCCTTATAAAATTGGACCCGATTTAACGGGTCGTTGCCATATAGTTTGAGCTTTATAGTATGTAGAAAGACCTCGTTTTTAATCATCGATAAGGATCAAAGAGATAGGGTAGTTACTTGGCTGGAATCTATAAATTATCTAAAATAAGGGATTAATTCACATTTTACCATACTCTAAACTCTTACCCACATTATACTAACCTTTATATAGGTGTTAGAGTTAAGTTTTACTTCTATAACAAACATACCACTTTCTAACCTGTCGAAGATAAAATTTCAGATTTCATATTGTCAAGGATCATGGGTGTTCCATTCCTAATCACTTAAGCACTAGTTATCCACTAAATACAATTTAGATAGCATTTCTTATACTGAAACTAGCATCCAGATACCCGCGCTTCGCTACAGTGTTTATAGTTTATCAGATGATTCATATTGATTTTTTTTAGATTTTATATTATAGAACCACCAACCACTCAGCCAAACCATTGCTCCTATAAAATTAGCCAAATAATCATAAATTGCATAGTAAAATTATACTTTTTAAATAAAAATTATTGGTAGCAGGAACCACCCTGCTAGAAACCACCCTATCTTTCTTCTTATAATATCCATATCATTATTCAATAACCTTAAAAAGAAATAATATTAAGAGGTGAGGGAGAAAAAAAATGTTTCATCCTGGTAAGTATAGGCTTCAAACCTGTTACAAAGCAAATTTTCACAAAAGTAATGGCAGATTTTACCCACTAGTTAACCACCCTTGCTTAGCAAACCTATTAAATATATCAAATCTATCATGTTCCCATGTCATAAAGGTGGGAAAAGAATACAAAACAAGTAGGAGTATACCAGAGCCAAAGGCAGCAAGCTAGCTGCCCTCCTTAACCTGAAGCATACCCTAGACCAACAATGGGTAAGGTCCAAGTATTCACAGGTTGATCTAGAAGTTTGCATGATAGGATGGCCAGTATTATATTAATGTCACTCAAGTGTACAAAGTATATAATCAACAAAGATGGGTCATTGCATTTGGTCAAAAAAAATGTAAATTTGAGTTTAACCCATTTATAACATTTCCCAATATGGCAATATTCAACTGAAGTCTAAAACTTGAGTTTAAGCTTACTTGTAGTATGGTATTACTTGTGATAATAAGTTACTCCCATTGTCCAGATCTGGCTCAGTCTCTCAGAAAATTGATGATAGCCCACTTTCCCATTTACTTATAGTTATTTTGCTTAACCAATATCCTTGTTAACCATTTTAATAAACCCATATGTTACAGTATGTTATCAGTTGACTCTTTGATCATGTTACAGATTTCCTTACAGAGGTTTCTAACATATAGTTGTTAACACTCTTGGTGGTGACCTATTCCCTTGTGTACTAATGGCTTGTTCCCTGATGTCTAGGTGAATCTTCACTATTATCTCTCTGAGAACATGTGAATTCCAGTCACTCTCCTGACTTCTGAAAATCTCCTCATTTACTATATATGCATCCAAATTTTCTGAGAAGGGCTTTCTCTCGAGTGTTAACTTAATGAAAAGACCATTTGTCATGGTTATTAGATTTTGATGGTTGACTCAAAAATAAACCCTTTGAGAAAACCATCAATGCTGATAGATTACTTCCATTGATGGATCCTTTGATCCTCCTGGTTCATCTGATAATCTGATAAATCAGATTCACCTAACATTAAATGCACTGATGCCATTATTTTTAATGATAGCTATGAATTATTATATTATAATATTATGGGTACACTTAGTGCAAAGGGTCCCATGGCATTAACTAAATTCACTTTTCCCAAATTAGTGTATTAACTTAATACACTAAGGTAATTGGGGTTTAATTAATAAATTGATAATTAACATTAAAATAGATATCCCAATTATGGGGATACTTAGTGCTATTGAGAGGCCGCCAAATCCTGAATTGGGGTGCATCATCTTTTTTGATCATATATGTTTTTTCCCCCTTTATTTTAATTTAAGTTAAAATGTAGCTTTAATTAAGATTTGAGTTAAGTTCAAAACCCAAAAATTTTCCAATTATGGGGTAAAAATTTCTTTTAATTTTGAAACAATTGTTTTTTTTAGTCAGTTCATGGCCAAATTGACTTGGGGATTTTTTATAATTATTGCAATACTACGAGGAGGGA
>JAKSZP010001003.1:0-16004 GCA_022478985.1 Massospora cicadina | reverse complement strand
ATTATGTGAGCTGATTTAAACTTTTCTGAATATCTATATACATCATCAAACAGTTATTTGGAATACACATCAAACTATACAGGTTAGCTTTGGTTATTGAGTAGAAAAAGCACAATTTACCTTAGCTAAGACTTCCAGTAGCCATTTAATTAAACCCTGCTCACCATATGTGATTTGTTGATGCATAAGGTTAGAGCTGCTTATGTTCTCACGCTAAGCTTAGCAGCGCTGTAGTTATATCTTTAGGTGATACTTACCCCTCATTATATAACTGGTTTAATTGGCTAATCTCCTTCGCTATATTAGCCTTTGGCTTCTAGTTACTGAGGCACATGCTACAAGGTAAAAATTGGCTTATCTGACCTAATGGGTAAAACCTAAAGTTTATGAACGCTATCTTATAAAATTTAAGGTAGGTGGATGGCAACAGCTGGACACTTATTTAATAAAAGTAGTTGAAACTTGTCAATTTTCTTTCATAATTAACTTATAACAATTTCTGTGTTATGTTTTAAAAAACTATGCTTCAACAGAGTTGGGCTAAACTATCTTCACTGGGTGTTTTGGAAACAGACGAGTCCTATCATAAAGCGGCCCACTCATTATATATAGAGTTATAAGATCTAAAAAGCCAATATTGGTCATTACCTAATTAAGTAGGTCAGTTTCCAACCACTTAAAATACTTACCATGAGGTGGAAGTTGTACCCTAGACTATCAGGATGAAAAATTATGGGATTTGAGGTAACTAACCTCTAAGTAATGAAAATTAGGTCAAAATCATACATAGTCATTATGATTATTAATAAGCTACAGTTCATTCAAGAAGTAATAAAGATATGCGGCTCAAACCATAGAATCATGATTTTATATAGAAGGTATAAAGTTTTCACTAACATTTAAAGGCTGGGTGTACCTATACAAGGTCAAATATTTGATGGTATAACCATCTGTCATGCTCATATAGTATAGAACTCTTTCCACATATGTTAGCTTAGGTTAAAATCCCCTAAAACTCAGTCAACCACCCATCTTTTTAAATCGCTGGGGTAGAATCTAACTCAATACCTATTATATTAATCCCCCAACTCTTTCCATTTAACATTACCAAAGCTTTAAATTAATACATTTACCCCAATCTAAAATTTTATAATCATTTACTCTTTTTGTTAAAGCCGAGAGACAGTTTTTCCTTCTCTTTAACTTCATGTTTAGTAGCCAGTTCAAGATATTATTAGGTATAAAAACTAGGTAAACGTAATATTGCAGACTACCCTAGATTAAGTTTCTTTCACCTATTCCATAAAAGCCAGAAAAATATTAGGAAATAATCTAGTTGAAATTAGTCAGTGGAAACTGATCTTGGAGGGGTAGATCTCATCTATAGCCCAATTGGGTTACTAATATCCCATGCCAAGGATTATCAGGCTAAGATGAGTGGGAAAGGCAAACCAATATATAAAAAATCCATTCAATGATGGTACTGGAGAGTGCAAAAGTAGCTTAAAATGCCAAAAGGGTAGGGTCTTTAGCACTTCACCTTTATCAACTTTTTCAAATCTTTGATAAAAACCAACTGCTAATTACTGTGAAAAACGGCAACTTCACAGCTTTAAGAGGTTTTGTTATTAGTATGAAATGCTTTCTGATTGACAATATGAAGTGAATCTGAACCTAAAAATTACAATGACCTTGTCTAAAGCCCTATTTAGGTAAAAAAAAGCTTAAAAATGAAATGATAAAAAACTACTAGTAAACTCTAGTATATAACCCAAGATAGTTTATTCAATGGAAACTAGGGTTTCTAATGGTGACGAATGGCAATCAAATGGCCACTTATCAATTAATATATCAACATTAATGCCAAAAATTATGATAAAAATTAATGCTTGACTCATAGCATTAATTATGCTATAACTTATAACTTCATGAAAGAAGTTTAATGAATATTGGCAATTATGTCTGATCAAATTAAAAAATTCTAATCATTAATAAAGCTAAAATTTATCAAGTTTATTTCACAAAAAGCTAAATTTGACCTTCCTATCTGTAATTTTAAAAACATTGAGACCTGCTAAATTAATTGGCAACTAATCCTGTCTAATAAGACACTGGTCAAAAAACATATTAGAAAAAGCATATTCTGGTCAGGGTCTTAACACATAGCCTGGATTTACCATGTTATCTTCTTTCAAAATGTCTATTCTACCATAGGATAAGATTTACGGTGCTTCATGTTTATGTTAACATTGACAATATGGCAGAGAGGTCCTTTTTACATCCCCTTTTCCAAGAGCTGTTTGAAAATATTGACAGTAATCATCACCAAGAAATTGAGGTTATCTGTTAACATTATCTCACTTAAATGGCTAAAGTCATTAAACAATAAAGTTCATTAGTCAGAATCAGGTGGGCATATGCCACCACTTGATTTTTCTCTATCTGTATTGGCCAATCCAATAATTTGGCAACTAAAATCATGATAATCACCATGATCAGGTTTTAAAATCCTAAGTGTGACATATAGTTTGGTTATATCTTTCTGGTATGGTGTATAGACTTTAACATACTAATTTCAGAATAATAGAGTAAGGCCAGTTTCAACAATGCACTGCTTTTTGGATTTATTGATCATCAATCTTTGCTTTCAAAGGGATTCCACAACACCCCTCAATTTTCCAATGCAGCTTTTTATAATTTAGACTGATAAGATTATACTTTATTGGGTTGATCCCATCCACATATACCAGATTATATAAATTTCTCTGGCTTCATGGGGTCACCATTTCAGCTATAAGACAATGTTAAAATGTACCCCAAATTTTTGAGAGGATTATCTCTAAAATCACACTAAACTCCATACTGTTGTATGAAGCTGGTGCCAATTAAATAATAGCATAATTTTGGTTTAATAAAACAATCTCCCATGCTGTTGCAATAAGTGACCCAAAATATAAGCAAAAGCACTATATACCCCTTTAAAGTGGTAGTTTGCAGGCTCACAATCCTATAAATTTTATTATAGTTAAAAACAGAGGCGAGTCTTAATTTCTTCACCAACTTTGTAGAAACAATGTTAATTGGAGCCCCACTTTCGTTCATTTTCTAAACCCTTTACTCATTTTCCTAAGTTATCTGTATATGTATTGTTGGGATCCCAGCTCTAACCAAAGATTTAAGTAATTTGATTATGGGATTTGAACCAATCTAAGTTCTGAGCATATTACTAATGGGGATGACTTCAAAATAGAATTTTCAAAACCTCCTGATGTTGGGGTCCAAACCCAATCTAAGTGATTGTATATTGTTAAAAGATGTACCTAGATGCTACAGAATCCCAAATAGCAATCAGTATAGGTCTTGGTTTTTTAGCACCTTGAGATTTTCCCTGAGATTTTTACATAATTTCTTAATAAGATTTTATATTTGAGTTGGGTCAACCTTGGGACAAATATGTCACACTGAGAATTTTTCTAGCCAGTACAGGCTTCAAACTCAAAACCTGCACTAGGAAAGAAGCAGGTTTACCCGCCAGGCTAAGCACCCTTCATAACTTATAAATAATTATGTAAAAAAAATTATGTTCTTTTTGCCATATATTTTTGGTTGTAAACTTTCTTTCCGCTTGGAGTACCTTTCTTGCAAATTTAATTGAGTAAAAAAGTAAAGTAAGTCTTACTAGCCTACAATAATCTCCCATGTTCACTTCCTGATGAAATCAGATTCTTTTCTGGCTGCTCATATGTGGGACAGCGGCGAAACCCCACCCAGCATTTTCCATCTGGTAGGAAAACGTGTTTAGACTGGTTCATCCAATCCCACAAAATCATCAAGTCAGTTGATTCCACCCAAGGATATCGCCATCCACCTTGCAAGTGCCCAGGTAGTGCCTTGCAGACCACTCATTCTCCCCCACTCCTAGCTGCATTTTGGCCTTTGGGTTAAATATGGGATATTGTTATCATATGCTGAAAAAGCTATTATTAACATGGCCCAGGCAGTGATGCTTCTGGCTGGTTTTATAGATTTCTGTTCCTACAAGGGATATTTTAATCTTAGCTTCACTTGTGAAGCTGACGCTGCCACTGCGGCCACTGTGCCTCTGATTTTCCAGGGCACCCCTATCCCAACAACGCGCACCCAGCTCCCCACAGACACCACTATGGTTGTTCAATTTATGGGGTTGCCCACGCACCTTCCCCCCGAGGTGCTCTATCAGGAGTTGATGGAAGGTTTGGACGCGTATGGCTCTAACCCCATCCTTCAGTTTGTGGTCCCCAATGAGACCGCTTGCCTCACTGGGCCTCAGGCATTTGCCACAATTAGCCCAAATTCCAAAAAAATTGCTTTTTTGATTCCCCCATGCCATCATTACTTCTTCCTAAACTACCCATTATGGGCTGGCGTCAAGGGTGGGCGGACCATCTGTCCATCCTGCTTTGAGTTAGATCAATCAAAACCTAAATGACCCTCTCTTGATGCTTCATCCAGACCTGCATTGTTTCATCTGGCCCCCAATTTGCCACGCATCCCACTGCCTTTCTGGTATGGGGTACATCCTTCCCCCCCTCCCCCAAAGCCTGCTGCCACTATGGTGTCTGAAGCTACCAATCAGCCCCCTCCTCAGTCCAGTGCTACCTGCGCTTCACCCAATTAGGAATCAGCTTGGATAACCGTCCAGTCCCATGTTATTCTTCAATTGCCAGCCACAACTCATGAATTCACTGACCCCAATTTTCAGTATGCCTTGAACCCATGGACCTCATTGGATAAAACTGATGAGATAAGGAATGTTTTTAAGAATCAAAAACCTAATTCAAATAATTTATCCAACTACAGCACCCCATTCAGGTCCCTCAAGGTTTTTATGCCCCCAACCAAATGCCTCTGTGTTCCAATCTGACCAACAGCTTGCTATTTCAGCAGCTGCTCGCCTAGATATTTATGACATCTGTGATATGACTGATTTGTCATTGGTGATGCTTGCCAAGGAACTTTCTCCTCCCATTATCAATCCTACCATACCCCACAGGGTAAACGTGACATACTAAGCCTCCACAAAAAAGCATTTGCCGCCATCCAGAAAGTTGTTATCAATTTACAGGCCAAGCAAATTTCGCCCACGCCAACATCTTAACATCCCAGCTTCCTTCCATCCACCTTCATGTAAGAACTGCTTTTCAAAATACCTAGATGTAATATTTGATGCAGGTAATTTCTGCGCCCAACCAATCATTTGCCTGCTCATACCTCATGTTGCTGATCATCCCACACCATGGCTCTCAGCCTTGACCCACACTATTGCCTTTTATATGGACTCTGATGCTGAGGATGAGCCCCCTGATCCCCCTTCCACTTCCTCCATAGTGGGGTTGAGTGGCTCGTGATGTTCCACTTGTTTGGTTGTGTTCTCATTCATCTGTATTTTGCCCGCTCATTTTAGGTGGGAGAAATGTTCTGTTTGGGTAGGTCTGTTCATTCAATTTTTTAACTCTTCAAGCCTCATTAATGTCTGTCCCCTGGTTGGTTGCCTCAAACAAATCTAAAAAATGTAAAATATATATATTAGGTTGCCACTATTATAATATTGAAGATACAATGATACAGGGTTGGGACCATCTAGTACTAAAAAAAAGATACAATGATACGCCAATTAAGAATTTTTCTCTTGGTTGGAGACTTTTTAAGGTAAACCTTTAATTTTATTAATGGGGTTTTAGTTGCACTGAAATTTTGAGGGATGGTTGGATTACATTCCGCTCATCTTAACAAAACTAGTGCTCCCTGCCATTTCACCCCAAGTTTCTGGCAAAATTATGGATTACATTGAACAATAAAAATTGCTGTCAGAAACCTCTTCAGATTTTGATGCTGCTCACCTCAGTAGGTGGGCTTTTAATATGCATGTATGAGAGATGACAACAACTTGCAACCTTTTATTAACCATGTTTATGGAGGTGGACCTCCCCACCTCTTCCGTGAAGCAATATCATATACAAATCTTGCACTTCATAAAACCTTCAGCTCCTCCTCACTGGGGCCTCAATCCCAGGAGGAAGAGTAAAATGGAAGATGAGCCCTCGTGGTACCACTCCTATGATGAGTTTAACCGTCTGTTTTTTACTGATAGAGATCAGGTCATGGAAGGACGTAAAAGCGCTATTTGCGTCAATCAATGAATCACATCATGTACCATCTACTACAGGTAGTCAGGTTCCATCATCAGTATCTGCTTTTCATTTATGGCTAGTGAATACTTTGCATTCACAAACCCTTCTAATTTTACCATTCTTCCTCTATCTTTGGCGGTAAAAATTGAAGCATCATATTAAAAATTGTCAACTCAGCATTTAAATTCAGCTTGAGTTAACACATCTTAATGAAGAAATATTGAAATTCATCCTTTTGGAGCTCTCAATCATTTGGGCAACTAAAGTCTTATAAATAACCAGATTGGAGATTGTTCCACAGATTACAAATTTAAATTGTTAACATGATATCCTCCATTGATGAATGCCTCTGCTCTCTTGAAGAGTTTATTTATGATATCTTAGATACCTAGGATAATATTAATTCCTCTGGACCACCTGGAATTTCAAGTGACGCTGGTCACACTGGAATACCTGGTGAACCTGGAACTCCTAGTCATGATGGACTGCCTGGCCAAAGTGGGTCCCCCAAACCCCTGGGCCTCCTGAGCCTGATACTAATTTGGAGATTTCTGACAATCAAATCCAGTAAATAGTCCAACAAATACAAAATCTTGATGTTCAATTCAGATGAGTAGCTCAAGTAGTGAAACTCACTTGTGATGGGGTGCCTCTCTACTCTATTTTTTGCTTAGGTGCTTGTTGGACAAATTCAAGTTTAATATTGTGAAAAGATTGTTTCAGATGAAATAAGCATTTTATAAGCCAAAAGACCATGGCCAATTCTTGTTGGAACCCCCTCAAATCAGGGTAATACATTATTCCCCACTCCTTGGCCAAATAGACCTACAGCTAGTAGTAGGGTTATGCTGAATTGTCACCGGAATCAGGGGAGCCATTTGGAGATCCCTTCCCATCTTACAGCTAATTTAGTTTAACCTTCACCAAAGATACCAGCCCTTTTTAAGGGTTGGAGGGGGTCCCATAAAATGCAAATATTTTCTTTCTCACTTATTAGGTAAAATATATTAAAACCTTACCTCAAGGATTTATACTACCTGACATTGCCCTCCATCGGCCATTCCATCAAAGCGAGGTGAGTTTCAAGAGCTCTGATAGGTAGAATCCCCATATTCCCTAATTCATAATTTTATAGCCAAATTCAAACTTTGAGCATTGACACAATTAAATACTAAGCACCGAGATATTGAGAGGTTTTGCTTCTTGATCCCTAATATCTATAAATAAAAAATTCATAACATTCAAACTTTTTAGTATACATTAACAGAGTTTTCAATTTAATATAGTGGTATAACAATCAACCTAAAACTTATTTTCGCAGTTGAGAGTGTCATTTCTCCTGAAAAATTTATTGTTGAAATTTTTTTGAAATAAAGCACTAGCGAGCCTATCAAAAAACCTGAATTCCAATTGTGCTCATCCAAGAAGACTTGAAACTTTGGCTGCCCTATCCTCCATAGTACAAGGATTGGAACAGCAATGCTTGCCACAGAGCAACATCAACATAACTTCAAGACACAACTTCCAGTTTAAAGGATTAAACTAAACAGCTGACCAAGCTCTTCACCACCAAAATGGCCCTTTGGCCACCCACAAGTGAGTAGATTAAATTATTGAAGATATAAATGATTAGTGGAGCCAAGTAAGTCCTCCATACTCACAAATATTTAGAACCCATTTTCTCTTTAGTTGAAGGAGTGCCCCCGGTGTCAGTTCATATTGTTTGGCCTCCAACCCATCTAATCAAATAGTCTGAATCCTCCTTCAAGGAGAAGTACATACCTGGGAAGGGAGCATCTTATTTTTCTTGTATTGCTATGAAAGTGCAATGGAGAAGCTATTGATTACCAACAGCTCAAATACTTGACTATTTGGCTTAGTCAAGTAACTTAATATAATGGTACACCATTTGATGACCTGTTGAACCTGGAATGACGCTAAGTCTACTCTGTTTTGGAATTTCAGGTGTGACTATCACTTTACAACCAAAAACATACGTTTATGGTAATCAGACTCAACCAGGGTTAATCCATTGATAGTTTGTCCAAAGGTTTTATCCTGAGGCTCAGACTTTGGTTTCTGGATATTATCTTACGTTGTATGATGCTATCACCTCCTCTTTATTAGCATTTGACTATTCTCAGAATTTAACTCTATTTTAAAGTGATAAAACCCATTTTTACGTCCCTCCTGCATATCAAAGAACTATTATGGAGATTCCTAAAAATCTGTTTAAATCTACTAAACCACCCATTAATAACAACAAGCTTCAGCCTCAAGTTTTAGTTGTAACGCCCCCTAACTTTCCTATACCTGAGTTAATTTGCACTATTGTAAGAAGACCAACCACATCATAAACTTCTGCTTTAACTTCAGCCAAAAATAAGGCAGCAAAAGACAAGTTAGCACCGGGCAAGAGGCTCCCTCTGATGACTAAACCTATCTGCCTCAACCTTCTACCTCTATGTCTAGCACTTTAAGTTGCTTCATATTATCTGCTCCTACTGAAGTAAAAGTACCACTTACTATTCAAGGTAATAAAAAAAATTTCTTAATTTATAAATTTGTCGATTACCCAATTGAGTTCTTAAAGTCAACTCCTTCAATGAGATCCAGGCATTAACCAACAAAAGTTCTAAACAAGTTGAGAATCTCTAAGCCTGGCAAAAACAAAATCCTCCACTCACTTTGCTATAAACTTCTACTGATACTTTATTAGCTGGTAATTCTCATTTTGGATCTTCAGTGGTACAAGTGGAAGTTGTCATTTTAAGAAGTTAAAGTCTTGGCTGTAATTGATACTGAATCCCTTATTAACGTTATATCCTTCCAACTTATACAAAACTTAAAATGGCTCCTTACTTGATCCACAAAGAAGAATATAGGAAAGCGGGAAATCATTCTGATAAGGCGATTGGAGCATAAAATGCCTTACCTCTCCTATTTGGAAGGCTCTTGATTACTGCCCCTGCTATCACATATTGAAAACAATAACTATGAATTGCTTATTAAAGTAAAACTAATGCAGGAATTAAATTGCTTTATTAATCACAAAGAAAAATAACTAATACTTTTGGGATAACAGATACCACTATTATTTGATCTCCCTGATCAAAATTAAGGGGCCCTGAAAAAATGTACACGCCTGGCTAATTATACTTCCTCTATGTGTAAAGTAGAATATCAAAATTTGGGGTGAATAACTAAGCCACCTCCTGAGGCTGTGGAAGCTGAGGACGTGATAACTCTGTAAGCCCCCCATTCCTTTATTATAAGACCTGGTTCTCAAGTTATCAAAGGTTCTGGAGTTAAGATTCACATTCACTCTACCAAGTTCTGAAGCTATACAAAACCCTAATACTTCTTTCAGAGAGGTGCTGACCTGTCCTGGAAGTTTACACCCCCATCTATGGGAAATCCATCTGTGTTTTATTAGAAAATTTAGTGGATCAGACACTTCAAGTTTCTTGACAAGCTCTCATCACCTATGCAGAACTCTGTCCTTTTAAAAAAATCAACCATATAATTAGTTCCATTTCTCTACAAGACATAGGGTTTGATCCCTAAACACCATAACTGTAGTTGAAAGTAAGATTGGGGACAGCCGCACTCCAAATGAACGCCAGAATATATAATCCATCCTTTAGTAATATAAAGATATTTTGTTGGGACCAGGTAATTATGGGAAGATCTTGTAAGTAATTCAATAAGTCAAAACTGAATGCCAACTACATTTAACATTGAGCTTACCAAAGTTCAAAGTCAAGGAGGCTCAAGTAGCTCTGGATTATAACAGCTACTAGAAGCTGGTCTACTTTTACCATCAAAAAGCCCTTGAGCCTCACTGCTTTTGTAAAACCTTTATAAAGGTTACGGACATTAAGTTGTTAGGGACTATTGCAAAGAAATTTATTACTTGGAAAAATAGCTATCTCCTACCTCATATTGATAACTCTTTACATCTAATGTCTAGATCACAGTTTTTTGGTAATGGACCTCTCCAGTGATTATTAACAGATTAACTTATCCCCCAAAGATTGCAAAAAATGCCACTTATCTCTAGTGAAGAATTATTTGAGCCTACTTGGATGCCGCAGGGGCAATGCAACGCCCCTGCCACTTTCTAAAGAACGATGGACGATTTTTAGGGAATTTAAAATGATCTAATGTGTTAGTCTATTGTTAAAAGATTGACTGGATTAGAATCATTGGATTATTATATTAGGGATAATAAATGGCTTCTGTCTGAATTTATTATATCTGATGTTATATATATCAACTATTAATATAAGTAATTATAATAATCACAAGAAAAGGAGGAATTTGCGGCCTAACAGATCCACTTAAATAATTGACTTAATGACCCGTTATTGAGTCCTTTGAGATTAAGTTGAAATTAGTCCTTAATAATGTTTGTGCTACAATAAATTAATTTCTAATTAGTGATACAAATTTTCTTGGCAATGTGTTACCATTGATTAAAGGATTGATAGTTTAGCCTTTTGAAGGTGCATCAGTGGAGATGCTGGCTTGGAATTTTTATGTCAGAAAGACATCATCCATGAGTTGAAGCTTGGTGTACAGCAGAAAGCCTCACATGTGGAGAAGACCTTCAGAAACCTTGCTTGCGAGCCACTGGTTAAGTAATGGTGCAAGGAGGGGAGTCATGGGCAAAGTGCAGTTAACATCAGAAGTTAATATAAATAAACCCATGTATTTATTACAACAAGAAATGGATTTTTGTTAATTTTAAACATTAGTTCAACACATCTAGTACTTTTTGTTGTATTACGTCAAAGATTTAAATTTATTGATTATGAAGGACATAGATTGGGAAGCCACAGTGCAAGTAAGAGACAGGAGAATACCGCCTCAAGTAATAAATCTAAGTGGTTTATACCTTAAAGAAATACCATATTATGGTCTATTGCCCTCATATAATAGAAGTTTGTAACTTCAACTTAATCACAAATGTCGGAATTTTAACCAGCTGGGTTCCTTCAATGATTTAATGAGATTTAGGATGAAATAGGCCAATCTTAGCAGAATGGCTTATTGACTGAATTTTTGTATGGTTCAATGATTGTGTGGTGAGTTGCTCCCCAAATTGGGTTGAGCCTAATCTATGCATTCCGCCAAGTTTGGAAGTTAGGATTGAGCGGAGTCAATTGCTGGCCTGAATTGGTATAAGGATCACTGACGACTAATAGCTGAGGATGATCTAATTGTTTATTTAAGTAGATGTAGGTGGAACCTAACAAATTCAAGTATGAGGCGGCCAAGATTGTTTCTGACGCCTTATATACTAATTGACTATGAAAGCTGAACCCAAGCTGTTGCCTAAAGAAGGCGTAATCACAAGTAAGCAACTAATAAGAGTCAAAGCATTTCATCAGCGAGGAGCCAAATTATTTTGAGTCAAAGTGAGTGACCAAAGAGGTTTCTAGTGCATAATACTCAACTCAAAGTTTGAATCCAAATTTGATGTTTTTTAATATAATAAATTATAAAGCTCACTGGCGACTTAAGGCCAAGGATGAGCCAAAACTAATTAAGACATTGGGAAGGACAGGGCGAGAGGGTTGGCGCCAGGGAAGAGATTAGCGCAGAAGAAGGCTGAAGAGTGGTTGACTGGAAGAACCAGTGATGAGCTGATAGGTTGGCAGTGGGCGCAGTACCCCTTTTGTAGATAGTATAAATACCTGGCGCTTCCCTATCAATGAATATCTCCCTTTTCATATTCTCCCTATTGATTTAAGTTTATGTTTATATTTGTTTGTTGGGGATTAGGCTGGGGGATCCCCAAATAGCGCTGGTGACATGGTATGGGGTCAGCCAGTGCTGCTGGCCCCATACCTAAGGCAAAATGGCAAGATCTGACCAGTTTTCATACTGGTTGGCTTGCCAACTAGCAGAACCCATTATCACCAGAAAAGAAGTTTTCTGACGACAAACAGAGAATCAGCCATCTGAAGTATCAAAAACTTCAATAGTGGCTCTCTTGGATGGGATGGCAGATGATGAACCTGCTAGAAAAAAGAACTTAATCATCAATGAGGACACTATTGAAATGGACCCTATTCAAGTGCATCGTGAAATCTTTAATGATGTGCATACAGTGAATCACTTAAAGAATTAGGCAGATGATCCTGAAGTTCTGAAGTAGTTGCTAAACTGTATTTACAACATATCAATGAGAACATACCTGCTGAGGGGCCAAGTTGGACAACTAAAACCCCAAGTTTGAAGGGGGTAAACATAGCAGTGCCCATTAACACATTTATCACTGAATGTCCTAACATCAGAAACTCTTTGAAACACACTCTCACTAATTTGGATTCTTCACATATTCACTTAGTAAACTAAATTAACTTTTTAACTCAGAGTGTACTTATGTTGATATTTTAGTCAAAAAGCATGCATAGCAGTTATCAATAGCGGAACAGCCATGTATATTGTTTAACCAAACAAGTCAAGAAGCTGAAAATTACTCCTAACATTAAACATTACTAAGAATATGGGAAAGAAGGCCTCAAAAGTACAATAAAGTGAAGGAGCCTACAGTGCCTTTCCCTGTGATTTGGTGTACTTATAGGGTCAGCACTTGCAATTGTGCTCCTAAATGCAAACTATGACATTTCAATTAAAATAATTTTACTTTAGACCTATGGAATTTTTTTGCAATTTTAAAGAAAAAGTGGTAATAGTTTTGGGACAGAGACTTACAATTTATTACAGTAGCACTGATACCAGGCTCACCAGCCATCATCAAAATTTCATTATTATTTCCTATGCCAATGTAATAGCAATTAGAATATACTCAAAAGGGAAATCAAAGTCAACCATTGCCCAACGCCACAAATAAAAATTGGGGGATACCGCTAAGAGTAAACAAAAATGTAACTATAACTCCAGGAAACCAACTGGTTATGAGTACTGGTACCACATTGTATCTTACAGAAGGATTGTATAGTGGGTTGTGCCACCCTGGAATCATTATTGGATGGAATCCAGTGTAGCACTTGAAATATTTATACCAGTGCATGGTGAAATTGATGGCTTATTGGCTAGACTAACTAAGATATTATCAATATTAAAAAACACCAAGTGGTAAACGTTGTACATCTAGTACCCAAAGTTGAATTGAAGTCAGCCATAGAAGTTGGTGATTTATCAGAGTTTTTAATACCTAAAGAGGACGTGGTGGCATATGCTGAACTTCCTTGAGAATCACTTATTGGATTATCTGAAAAGCAAAAAGATGTCGCATCTGAATCATTTGATTAATAATCTGAATTTTTCAAAAAGATGACCTTGATCTGGGATGTGCAAAAGGAGTACAACAATTTGTGGACACTAAATATCTTGCACACATCAGAATGAGGCCGATTATGCATTCCTGAGCTAGTTATGAAGAATTCAGAGAAGGCTTGACAAAATCTTAAAGAGTGGAATGATCATTTTTTGAAAAAGCCTTGGTCCATCCCAGTTTTAAGTTTAAAGAAATTAGGTGCTAGTAACCGCGTTGTAATTGATTATCACCGCCTCAACGCCATTATGTAAAATAACAATAACCCTTGCCAATAATTGAAGATGCTTAGATGGTGTGGGAGGTGTAAAATATTTTAAGGCAATGGAACTTATTTTTTGATACTGGAAATTTGATCTGCTTAAGGAGCAAGAAAAGTGTGTGATTATTTGTGTGTTTGGTTTATTATAAACAACACGCATGCCATATGGGCTTTATAATGCACCAGCAACTTTTCAGTACGTAATGGACACAATTTTGGTGGATTTTAAATAATCCTTTACCAGTGTACCTGGATGATAATAATATAATATAATCGAGGTGGGTTGACCTTGGGACAAATACCACACTGAGAATTTTTCTAGCCAGTACAGGTTTTGAACACAAAACCTGCACTAGGGTGGAAGCTGTTTTACCTGCCAGGCTAACCACCCTTGTACCTGGATGATAATAATGGCTTCTCATAAGCATTCTTTTTACACCTGGAACACCATGAACAAGTCTCTATACAATTACTGAAGGCTAACATTGAGTTTTAACCCAAAAATGTCAATTTTTAAAGCATTTTGAGTATCTTAAAATTCATCATCAATCCTCAAGGCTTGTGGCCTCAACCTCAAAAGGTGGATGTAATAACTAGCATGTAATCTCCAACAAGTTTGTGAGATGTTAAAGAGTTTATCAGGCTTGGTGGGATATTATCATTGAAATTTAGAAGAATATTCAATTATTACTGAGCTCTTATTCCACCTGCTACAAGGAGGAGTTCATTTTTGTTAGACAGATGAATGTCAAAAAGCTTTTAATTGTTGATTACTATGTTTAGTTTGACGCCTGTCCTACAATACTTGGGTTTTAATAACAACTTTATATACACAAGCTGATGCTTCGCTGACCATAATTGGTGGTTTGCTATCTCATATTTGAGATGATGGAGAGGAGCACCCTGTAGCTTATTGCAGCAGAGCTCTGGGTGAGCTTGAGTGTAATTTTACAGCGATGGAATGTGAATGTTTGGCTAAGATCTATGTGTGTAAACAATTATGCGTATACATTAATGGCACCAAGATCAAGAATTAATTAATCACAGTTTCCTACATTGGCTTCACAATTTAAAAGAGAATGAGGGTCATTTAGACCGCTGGGCTCTCAAATTGCAGGCGTATGATTATAAGATCCTTCATAGAGCAGGGGCCACTCACCAGAATGCAAAAAGAATGTTGCAAATCTGTAATGATTGAAAACGTCCCAGTTTTTGATCGCCATCTTGCAATACAATCCTCATCAAAATTTGACATAGAAAAAATGTCAGACTTGAGGTTGACTCTCAAGGTAAGTGTTGATACCTCATGCACTGACCAAATCAACCCTGTATTTAGGGAAACTCAAAGCGAGAAGAAAAAAAACAGGTAAGCAAGGATTATGACACTGAAATTAGCCTTGTTTTATTTATTATGAAAACCCCTCATAGATGAGTTTGTACTGATGATTTGGCGCTGCAAACACACCAAGAAAAAGACAGAGTATTTAGGGATTACTTTTTAAAAAAAACGTTTTGTTAAGGCAAAGAACTTGATGCACCTCATAAACAAGGTAAGACAAGGCAAGGGCGGCCTGAGGCCACAAATGAACCCTACATGAGGGCGGGAACCAGGAAAAAGACTTTTAAATAGGTTCAGAAATTGCATGGGCTTGACCTTAAATGTAGCCTTTCTGGGGAGCCCCTCCCAAGCTAAATTTTAGGCTATTAGAACTTAAAGAAAAGCTCATAGGGGCACAGCCCAGCGCCAATCCCTGACTCAACAGCAAACCCCCAAAGGCAATTTGACTTGATAATTAGAGATATAAATCCCGAGTTAAGTTAAAACGTTTGGTTCAACCTATTATTGCAGCTCCAATTGTGGCCATCATGAGCAATTTGGCTAATTATCTCTATGAAAAATGAAAAATAATTATGAGATTGAGACAACTTAAGTTAAGAAGGCTATTAGAAAGCTCTAAAAGATACCAATATTAGGATGGAGTCCCATACAAACTTAAGCCTGATAAACAGTGTAGAATTTTTTAAAAGCCTTCTGAATGGTGTAACGCACTGGCTCCTTCCAGTGAGCCACGAATGGATTGGGAAGCAGGGCCAGGTCAATGACCAAAGGCCGACATGATCCCTGAGACCATTCTTATAGTACGGTTGCTACAGGAGCTGCGGATAAACACCCCTTGGAGGACAGTTGCAAGTATGCTTATTACAAGCAACATGCCCTGATTCTAAGACAAGGTGTATAGGATACAATACCTTCCCAATCTCT
>JAKSZP010001002.1:0-16089 GCA_022478985.1 Massospora cicadina | reverse complement strand
TATTTTGTAAAACTTGGCGGTCAAATTGTAAGGGACTGGTACTACTATATCCAGTTTGTGATAGAAAGCCATGAGCTTGCTAACTCTGAGATAAAGGACCAGTTAAATAAAAAGGGGCAGTGCGTACCATATAGAGAATGGCAAGAACAATTGGGTTGTTCAACCCTAAAGAAGAAAGGATTGCTTCAACCACTCCATTCCTGTTAAGGCCAGTACACCAGCTATGTTTGGACGTGGAAGCAATGGAAGAGAAATTTATTCAGGTTTAGGTGTTTCTGCACATATGGTTATAGGATCTTCATATTTTCAGTTTTTATTTTATTTTATTTTATTTTATTTAACCAAGGCAAGCCAACCAGGGGACGGATAATACCAATGTATGTAGTGGGATAAGGGGGAGATGAAATATAGCGAGGATTAGGAAGGTTTGGGCACCTCAGAGTAGACGAGCTACCCCTATTGCCAGCTGGTACCGCCAGGTGTGGGGGGATTGGGTGCGCTACTCCGAGGGGGTTTCCCCTGTTATGGAGCAGGTGTGGAGGAAGGGGTTCATGTGCAGGAACCAGACTAAGAACCATAACTCTACGAGCCTTTGTTGCCTCAACTTCATATATCCAAATAGCCAGGCTTGGAAGTGTTCCAGTAGGTGTAGGTGGAATCTGCTGATTATCCCACGGATGGTAGGTATGGTTCCTGTGAAAGCATCCAAAGCTATGGTGTTGATTTTCCAAATTGCGATGGTTACCATTAGGGAGTGGAGGGTAGGTGGTATTGGGGATATGATCTGGAGCGCGAGGAAGCTCCTAGAGATTGATGATTCCTGATTGTTTGGATCCTTAGCAGGCACGCAACTTCCCGCCATATGGCTCTAAATGGTGGGCATGCTTCTAGGCGGTGGTGCAGGGTGCCATCACCTCCACATACTGCGCAAGTTGCATGGAGGGAATTGGTGCAATCTTCTGTTCTATAGGTTCTTCTGAGAAAACGCCAGGTGTTAGCTTTTACTCTTGGTTGGAAGTCTGGATGATAGGTTAGCCTCCATATTACCTTCTGTGTTGTGAGGTCATAGGGGATGTACAAAGCATCTAGGTATTCGATTCTTGCAATGGCGGGGTGGTAGCATGTATGTCTCTCTGGGGGTGGTCCTCTGGTTTCATCAGCTTGAAGTGGGCTCTATGCCTTCCCCTACCCTGATCAGTTCCAGTGATAGCAACGGTCCACCCCATGTGCTGAATGATGCGGATGAGGCGTTTTAAAATGAGGGGGTTCCATGTGGGCATGCTGCATTGGGGCGGTTTGCAAGGTATGTGAGTAGGCTGGATGGGTTGTGTGGGTTAGGTATTTTGAGCGCCTGTGCAAAGTTGGCCCTCTCTGGTCTAGACCAATGTTGTTGTGGGAGGTCTGATGCTAAACCTTCCTCTATCCAGGTGCCCAAAATGTGGTTGGCATTGCCCTCATAGTCTATTAAGCCCATGCCTCTGCTGGAGCGTGGTCCAAGTAATGTTTCCACCTGTACAGGTGGTCGTGATCTAGGCCACAGTCAGCCCTGGATAAGTGCGCGGATTGAGGATATGAAAGTAAATGAAAAGGAGATTACATGTGCAGGGAACCACAGCATCGGGAGGATGAGTGAGTTGGCAACTGCTACTCACCCATTAGTCCTGGGGATCTTCCCTTGAGGGAGGTGATGCAGTTGGATGCCCGCTGTAGCAGATTGTTCTCAATTGTTTCAAAAGCATACTTCCCTTGTTTCCAGCCATGTCCCAAGGTGGCGGACAGGGTTGACTATAGGTGGTGATGCAAAGGTTAGGATGAGTGGGGTTTTCCTTCTTAAAGGACTGTGGGTTTGGGTGTTGTGGCCAAGTTGTTAATGTATTTTCCTAGGAGGTTTATTTCGGTTTTCCATTTGTTGAGCAATGCTTTGCTCACAATGAAGTATTCCTCCAGGGTGCGTTCCAGCTGGTGGGCATCATTGTTGTTAGCTATACCTGTCACGCAGTCATCCGTGAAGGCTAGTATCTTGACTGGTGGCTGGCCTTGTGCAGTTATGCCCATGAGGCGTGAGTTGGCAACGCAAAGGAGTGGATCAAAGCTGAAGTTTTATAGTAGTGGGCTGAGGGGCCCCCTTGTTTGAGCCCTCTTCGTGGTGTGATCTTGTTAGTCAAAAAGCCAGGGCCACACACAGCCATGGATGCGGATTCTGTGAGGAGCATCGCCCAGTTTATGAACCTGGGTGGGAGCTTGAAGGCGCTTAGGTATTCCTTCAGGTATGGCCGGCTAACGCGGTCGTATGCCTTCTCCTGATCTAGGAATACCAGGGCTCCAGATGCTTTGGACTGACATATGTTGGCGACGGAGTGTATATTGGTACAGATTGAGCGCCCTGGTGTGAACCCAAACTGATTTGGTGATAGGGCTTTGGAGGCTATTTTGCCTAATCTGGTTGCTAAAATTTTGTAAGTATTTTTGTGTCAGTGTTTGAGAGTGCAATTGGGCGCCAGTTGGCCAGTTACAGTTTGTCGCCCTTTTTAAACTGGGTTATGACATAGGAGTCCTGGCTACCAGGAAGGAGGCATGTCTCCAGTAGGCTCCGGTTCATTGAGGCCAAGAGGAGGGGGGCGATTTGTTTGAAGTATTTTTTATAAAATTCGTAGGGTATCCCATCAAGGCCTGGGCATTTCCTATGTGGTGCACCGCAGACTTTGTCCTAGAGCTCCTCCTGCATTATTAGGTTCAAGAGATTATAGTCCGGTGGTGCACTCCATATTCCAGTGGAGTGTAATTTCTTTATTTTTTGGGGGTCGGATAGGGTGTCATGATATAGTTCAGTTTATTAGCGGTGTATTTCTGCCTTGACCTCAAGTGGGTCAGTTGCCACGGTTCCATCGGCTTTACAGGCCTGTGTGAACGCATGCAGGTTGCCTTGGGAGTGGTATTGGCAGAAGAAATATGCAAACAGGTTTCACCTTCTTTTATGAACTTACCTTTTCTCAATACTTTATTTTTGTGCTGGTTTTTGTAGATGAGGGCGTTTAGGCAGGAGGATATTTCCGCCCATATGCGCCCCCAGTTGGGGCTATAGCCGGACTTTGGGTTGTTGTGCTTGAGGTGGTACAGTTCCACCAAGGTGCGCCTGATTGTGGCTGTGTCAGCGGTATACTTATGTGTGGCGAGATGGCGAGCTATATTTATTAGTTCAGGTTTGTTTCCGCCCAAGTTTCGATGGGATCTGATACAAATGGGGTTGTGAATTCTGGGTTCATGACATTGTGTTTGACCCAGTAAGAAATTTCGGGTAACTATATGTTCTCCAGGTATAGCTTTCTCCAGGGCGACGTCTGCATGTGAGTTTGTTTTGGTGAGAGCTGCACCAAAACGAGTTAGTGGTCAGAGAGGTTGATTTTTTTGTGAAGTTAGAGATGGACGAGTGGTGGGTTTTTGACATGAGGATGTGGTTGATGCGGCTCATTGAGATGAGCGTTCCCTTGTGTATGCTGTGGCGGGTCATGTGGGGAAGGATTGTAGACCTGGGGGAGGCTTCATACAGGCCAAGGGATGCTTTCATTGCGTGGAACTTGATGTGTCTCAATGGGTATCCCATGGGGTTGGGCCATCAGTCCATGTTGGGGTTATCCCAGCAGTTGAAATCGCCCAACAGGATGGTATCTGGTGGGAGGCTGAGCGTTGGGATGGCTTTGAGGAATTGTTTCCTCTCATCTGCGGTGCACGGTGTGTTGATACAAGCTATTGAAATTGTGTCCTCATGGTTTGCAATTGTTGTGGCCAGGACGCGGCCATGTATATATGAAGATGAGTTAGCAATTTTTAATTTTTTGTTATTTTGGATGACCACCCCACTGTGGGACATCCATACTGACTGGGATGGTGAAACCCTGGTTGACCAGGATCCCTCTTCCCCTGTAGACAGTGTATTTCTTGGATGGCCAAGATGTCTATAGGGGGTTTTTCAGGAAGTCCAGCTTTTTGGTTTGGGATGCTTGAGCCCTGGCTCCTGCGATGTTTAGTGTCCCTATTGACACTGAGGTGCCTGCAGCGCCTCAGAAGCAATTGGGGGCCATCCAGCCCTAGACCACCATTCATTGCCTTGAACTTGCTCCGTGTGGTTGGGCCAGTCCATTCTGAGTCACTGTCCAATTACTTACCTTGTGTAGATTTTGTGCGGGTCTTGCAGTTTTTGAAGTTCACCTTAGGTTTTTCCGCTCATGGCTTTTTTTATTTGGAGCGGTGCGCTGATTAAATTCTGTGGTTTCAGGGTTTGATTTTGAAGAACTGGGTCCCACATTTTCGCCCATAGTGAAGCTGAAATGTTCTGGTAAGTTCATTTTGATTGTGATTATGTGATGTTTCAGTCAAATTGTTGAGAAAACTTTCAGCTTGGGCTTTCTGCTCTAGTTGGATAGCTCAGTTAATTTCCTTCATGGCTTCCTCAGATTGGGAATTTTGTTCTGATTGGTTGACTTGGCTGGTTTCTTGTATGTCCTCCTGGATTTGGCCTGGGTGAGGGAGGAGGCTGCAAGTGATGCAGCCTTGGCTGCTGCCCGCTTGTAGGCCTTCTTTACATGTTTGTGTAGTTTGGGTGATACTGGGTTTATGAGGATGTAGTGCCCACCCTCTCCCCAGAGGAAAGCATGGTTGATGTCAACCATTTTTCTGAAGGTTTCTTCATCTTTGTCCATGGGTCATCACAGAAGTCTGTGGCCAAGATGCCCTCCTTCATGGGGCATGCGTGTTCCTTGTGCCCTAATGCAGTGCAATTGTTACAGATGGGCAGTGCACATTCTGGTGTGAAGCGGAATGGCTTTGACACTCCCCTGTCCAGGAGGTGAAGCACCGCTGTGCATGGGATTTTGTTAGGTCTGTAGCTACATTGGGGACTGGGTTGATCATGGCGATCACCTTTTCTGTGTACAGGTTTGGCATCAGGTGGAATCTCTGTAGTTCTAGTTGTTTGACTTCTCCATAGCTTTGGAGGCCAATTAGGAGCTACTCCTCGATTAGTTTTCAGGGAAGGTTGGTAGGGAGTAAGTTAAAGGAGATGAACAAAGTGTTTGCTTTGTTCCATCTGGTGCACGCGGTGCACACAATTTGTTTGCCCTTGGGGAGGGCAATCTTGACACAGACTTTTGCTGTGGCGTCTGCATCTTCTTTGGTTTCAAAACCCATATCAATCCAGCCATGGTGGATGATATGGGTGGTAATATACACCACATGTGGAAAAAGGAAGGCCTGTGCCTCGCCCACCTTCTCACACAGAGTTGGGGAATCAACCCCTAAGAAAAGTCATAACACGTGTTCCACCTTTGATAGTGTTGGGATCAACTATTATGACCAAAGTTACTCAAGATTAAGATTCAATATCTCGGTCTAATGATATTGCAAAATCTATATCAGAGATATCCAATTCTAGGATAGGCCAACAATAAACCCTTCAGAGTTATCAACTTTCTCTGAAGGATGATGCTAAGCTATCTGATGAGACAGAAAATTATATAAGAAGGTCAGTCTCATAAATAAGAATCTTATCAGATCTGGCCATCATAAGTATGGTATTAATAATCAGCAATATTGGTCATCTAATAGTAAAGATCTTACCTCAGGTGCATCCCAAAAATCCTCATGAATAACTACTAAATCTACCCCTATAAATATCCCTCATTTCTAACAAATAAAATACCTACATTTTTGTATCGCGTAGCCTAATTTTAGTATTTTTCATACAGGATTTTGTTTTTCCAATTGGAATTAACTATAGCAATGTAACTAATATCTTCATTGTAATTGTGTCTATCTTTGCTAGAGCCATAGAACTAATACTTTGTAGCCTTTGTATCACCTGCTTATCTCTATTTCACACAAAATTCCAATACTGGTGCTCCCTGCCAGGTCTGCTTCTGAGGCTATCTGGTGAAAACATACTTTCACAACAATGAATATTCTAGTGAAGAAAGCCCCACTACTGAGGAATCAATGAGTATCACCTGATGGGTACACTCCAACAGGCAATAGATGCTTTCTGCTAATACAAATAAGCTGCAATCTCAAGCTTCTATGGACTTGGCCATTGAGGGCCCTGACCAAAATAATTATTATATACAAACTGCAAATGTAGAAGAAACGGTCAAAGGCTTGATAAATGAGGCTTTCCAGCCTGGTGCTCATCCTAATAGAGACCAAGAATCTAAAGTTGCTGAAAATATGATGAACTTATACAATTGAGTGGTGTTAAAACCTACTGAAGTTGGTTTAGCTAGAACTGTGTTGGGATTTTTGCCTATATTCCCAGCCTGCTAGATTACCTGGTATCGCTAAGGGAAAATTCCCTAAAGCAAAGTGAATCAGAATTTGGTCAGCCCAAATTTTGGAGGAACTACATTCGGGAGTTTGGGATATTCATCTGGTCATATCTGTTGGGGATCAATCCGGATGAATACCTAATATCTTATTGTTTGGAGCGGCTGACAAAATAGGGGCATCTGATAGTGATTAACTATCAGGTGTACTGATTGGGAATGTATGATGAGTTACAAGGCGAGTGATGCCGCCTGCAACTAGCGAATCAATTGGTTGGTAAAGTGACCTGCCATAATGGGTAAAAAGTCCCATTACCTAAGCAGGTCTCTAGCCAATTATGTTTGGTTCACTTGTATCAAGAGGAAAACGTTAGGGACATGTTTCTGACTCTTTTCATTTGAGGTCTCGAGGATGTCCAATGTCAGAATCCTAGCCAGGATGGGGAAGACCATTGCTGCCAAGATGAGGAAGGGTGGTTCTTTGGCAACGGATGCCATTTCATCAATGAGGTGTCAACCAAGGGTTAGATGGCCGAATCCCCTATAAATTCCCTAGGATTCACTATAATAAAACACACATTAACACATACACTTATACATATTACAACTTTAGAACATTAATAGTTTTATTGTAGATTTGGTGATAGTTAGACTATCAGCATCTAGCGTGAATATTCCATCTCAAGGATATTGTTGCAGAAGGCAATAATTAGTAGACTATTAGAAGAAGAGTAGAGATCCGAGCAGGGATCTAGGGATGAAGGGAACCATGACTAAGGGATCGCTGCTGACTGTGTGTTGGGCTGAAAGAAACTGTCATCAGAGGATCTTGACGAAGATCAAGTGGTCAGTAATATAGGGAATGAATCCCTATGAGTACAACTATCAAGTATTTAATTGGAAATAATAGCCAAAGCGTCGGGCCTGAAAATAGTTCTAACTCAACTATGGTTAATAGTCGTCATACTATTATCAGATTATATATTCTTACAACGCGAGGTGCACAAGAAAATCAAACCTGTGCAGTAAAAAAGTTACTGGGTTGACAACTGATAGTCAACTCTTTAGTAAATTTTTACAAATTGAGAAGTACCTCTGGCATATGTACATCCCACTATTCACCATGTACTCCATATTTTGGGGTTGCATCATCTAGAGATCCAGTGTCAGTTGACCCTGGCGCAACAATTTCACTCTCAGTTATCCTCATTTTAGGAGACAGCTTCTAACTTTGGATGGTATAATTGGGAAGCCATACTTGATAATAGAAGAGAAATCAACAATATGCATAACCAGTTAGTGAGAATTGATAATGGAGTTGAGGGATACATCGGTCAAGAAGTATCTCAACAAGTTAGCAATGTTTCTAACCCTATTCACCACCGTATCATCACCTTTAGGATGAGATTATGAGACAACTGGGACAATTGTGGGTCAAACATGAGGAGCTCTTTGGTGAGCTTGACGGGCTAGTCCAGCATCTTGTATGAATGGTGAATACTATCAGAGAAGGTGGACCCAGCCCTGTTAGTCTTTCTGGACCACCGGGACCACCTAATTCCCCTTCAGTAACCCCAGGACCTCCTGGTGGACGTGGTCCTCCCAGTCCAGTGAGTCAACAAGGCCCATTGGGACCAGCAGGTCGAGATGGGTCGCCAGGACCTCCATGTCCCCCTGGCTCCTCACTTCCAATGCACGATTCTGAACCTTCAATTCTACTAGTTTTGAGATTACAGGCGTTAGAAACCCAAATCCGAGCCATAGCACAAGGATGTTTCTTATCATTGGAAGGCCTTCCAACTGACCCATATTAAACTTTAACCAACATATTGGAGGCGTGGATAATGATCATCATCTATTTGATGATAACCAAACTATGCAAGAAACCCAGTTTGCAAGGTTAAACGCTTTCATTTAATGGTTATCTGCTAGTTGTGGAGTACTTGAAAACAATCAGGAAGAGATGATCACTGCGATTGCTAACTTGTTTCAACAACATTTGAATGATCATTTTGCTCAATGGGCTCATAATTTTCAGGAGGACCTCAATCATTTAAGGCAACAAGTTGATTGAATCCCCACTCAAGATCATATCCTAGAATCCGAACCCTCTGAAGCTGATCTTGTCTTGCTATCAGGTGTAAATGTTTAAAGTAATGAACCCACTACCTTCAAACCTACCTTTAGTGATAAGTTGAGCCTAGTGAAGGTAGCATCCATTCGTTTCTTATTGTCTATGAGCGTGCAATGGACGGGGCAACAGATCAACAAAAAGTATGGCATATTACCTCTTGCCTAAGCCAGTTTACTCAAGAAATCATGGTTCCTCACCTGAAGGTTTGCAATACATGGGCTCAAGTGAAGACCGCCCTTGCTAAGGAATTCAGGAGTGATCAAATCCTTTCTGACTAAAAGCAAGCCTTTATGAGTATTCAAATCAAACGAGGAGAGTCCATCCAAGATTTTGCTAAAAGATTCTACCATGAGGCCTAGACTCTTGCTACTTGCAATCGTATTATGGTAGATGATGCCATATCAGCTGTAATGAGTGCATTATCTTCTCGCACTCAGTTACTACTACATTTAAAATCACTTAAACGAAATTTCAGATCTATTATCGACATCAAGGAAGTGCTCATGGAGATTCCTAATGGTGTGGTACACCTGACCTCCACTAATAGCCCTCATTTTATATCCATGTGATGCCACCTAAACTCAAACCTAAACCAAAGAGGGAACCATGCACTTATTGTGGTCTCATGGGTCATGTGGTATCTCAATGTTGGAAAAAACAAGTGGAGGAATCAAAAAAGAGGAGTCAGCATAGGGCAAGAGGCTCCCTGCGCTGACCTACCTCCTGTGCCTCCATTGAAACCTTCTAACTCTTCTACAGACTATTATGTGATATCCGCTCCTGGTGAGCTTGATGTCCCTGATTAATTAGCCAACAAAGATACTATTTCTGCTTACGCTTCTGTTTATACTTCTTCTAATTCTATTCAGTCGATTAGTTCCTCAGTGTTCTAATTCCAAACTTTGACACTGATGTGACCTGGGTGAAAGTCATCGTGCATAAGGTGAAAGTTTTGGCTATTATTGATACGGGATCACCCACTAATGTAATCTCATCTAGTCTAGTGAAAAAACCAAATTGGCGCCGGACTTAAACCATTCAAAAAATTATGGAACTGCCAGTCCTTTTTACACTAAATCTATAGGAGCTTATTCCTCTTTCTTAAAGTTCTTTGGAAAGCTGGTTGTGTTGGCCCCTTTAGTTTTGTTGGACAACAACTGCTATGACCTTCTCTTGGGAACCAAATTTCTCATTAATTTTGATGCGATAATCATCCTTAAGGACAATTAGCTCTCTTTAATTGGGTACCAAGTACCTTTAATATTACAATATGTTCCTAATAGCAAAGGTAAACTCAAACGACGTGTTTGCTTATTGAAATACCCCACTTACATCTCTTGTCTTGAATAACAAATCTTGGGACCAAGGACTATACTTCCACCTTCATCATATTGTTCCTCTGAGGGAATGCCTTTATATACTAACTCTCCAATTAACATTCCCCCAAAAGCTCAAGTAACCATTGATATGAGAGTACAAGTAATTGTACCCACTGATCATGTGTTAGAGGTCTTTGGTAACTAAAATCCCTCTCATTTGGAGGCTTTACCCTGCCCTGGTATCCTTGACCTGCCTACAATGTGAATGTTTTAGTTCTACTAGCTAATCTCACTTCTCAACATATGCAATTGAATCGTAATAACCCCATCGCCTATGTGTGGCCTACTCCTGTGAGTGAAATTTAGTCATCTCAGGATGTAGAGATTTATGTGAATTTGGGTTGTCAGATCCCCCTATTGTTGCTAGAATTGACGTCAAATTTAGGATTCAATTACTCAAGAACAACAGCATGAAGCTGAGGCTCTGATTGAAGAAAATGCGGATATATTTGCCCAAGGTCCTGGAGATTTTGGACTAATGAAAGATGTGCAGCATCAGGTGAAAATCAGGGATACTCCCCTATTTGAGATCGACCATATTGCAAATCTAAAGTTAAGGAGGCTCAGATCTCAGTGGAATTGAAACAACACCTTGATGCAGGGCTTTTAACACCTTCTAGGAGTCCATGGGCTTCTCCTTTACTACTCATTAAAAAAAATGAGAGAGCCATAAAGTGGTTATGGACTATTGTAAGCTCAATGCTGTTACACAAAATAATTCTTATCCTCTACCTTATATTGATGATTCATTGAGATTATTTTCTGGGTCACAATATTCTTGGCTATGGAACTTGTGAGTGATTATTGGCAAATTGACTTGGCTCCAAAAGATCATCAAAAATGTGCTTTAATCTCTAGTGAGGGGTTATTTGAGCCCACTCGTATGCCGCAGGGGCTTTGTAATGCCCCTGCTACTTTTCAATGAGCCATGGATAGCTTGTTTGATGATTTGAAACTTTCTTGTGTTTTGATATATTAGACGATATTACTGTGTTTTCTCGCACTTTTAACGAGCATTTGGCTCATTTAAAAGAAGTTTTCGGTTAGATGCATCATGCTTTACTTAAGCTAAAACCATCCAAGTGTGCTTTTTACAATAATGAGATGGAATGCTTAGGTCTTAAAGTTAATTGCGAGGGGATTTTACCCTTATTTAATAAGATACAAGCTATTTTGGACATGCCTGTTCCTAAAAGCTTGCACAATATTCAAGTGTTTTTAAGGATGGTTGGTTATTAGCAACAATTCATCCTCCATTTTGCGGAGATTGTGGAGCCTTTAGTTTACCTTTTGCATAAGGAAGTCCCTTTTGTGTGGGAAGAATTGCAGCAGCAAGCTTTCGATCTATTGTGCCAAGCCTTAGTGAGTGCACTAATCTTAGCCCATCTTTTTTTTCCAAACCTTTTATACTATTTAATGATGCCAGTGATATTGCTATTGGAGCCAATCTGGCTCACCATGATGCCAACTTAATTGATCACCCCATTGCGTACTATAGTAAAACCCTTTCTAAGGCCAAAGGCAATTATAGCGTTACTGAGAGAGAATGCCTTGCAGTTTTGTCTGCCATCAAACATTTTCGCCCTTACCTCTATGTCAAGCATTTCACTATTGTCACGGATCACAATTCCTTGAAGTGGTTGCAACAAATAAGGGATCCTGACGGGCGCTTAGCTAGATGGGCATTAAAGCTCCAGAAATATGACATTACTATTCAACATCGCGCTGGAGCTATTCATCAAAATTCTAATGGACTTTCTCAATTACCTATACTAACGTTATTCTCTGCTGAAGAAGATCGCATCTATGACTTGATTGGCAGACCTGAGCTCTGGTACCAGGAATCTAAGGATTTTATATCTAAGTTACAATCATTATCCAAAGATACTCAGGTTAAAGAAGGTTCATTATACAAGAAGTTGGGATCTAAGTGGTTGCCTTTTATTCAGCCCTCTGCGAGGACAGATACTATTATGGAGGCTCATCAAACTGTAGGGCATGGAGCTGTTGCTAATACCCTACAGTGGTTGAAAAATCATTGTTACTGGGATAACATGCTGGAATCTGTACATGATGTGTTAGAGTCTTGTCTTACGTGCCAACAACAACGTGGTGGAAATCTGATGTTTCAATACAAAATTGTGGGACCTTCTGAACCTTTCTCTATTATAGTATTGATGTGGTGGGTCCTCTCCCTACTGCTACTTATGGACATCGATATATTCTATTGGCTATTGACCATTTTAATAAATGGATTGAAGCTATCTCAATCTCCATTGTCACCACTAGGGCTACGGCGTCCTTTCTTTTTATTCAAGTTTTCACCAGGCATGGTAGCCCAAAAGTTCTGTTATTGGATAATGGGCCAACTTAATTTCTCTGGTGGTATCCAAGCTTTTTAAATTAGTGGGTACCTATCAGTCGTTTACATCCCCATACATTCCTTCTACTAATGGTGCATTCAAACAAGCAAATGGTACCCTCATAGCCATTCTTCAAAAGATGGCTTCCAATGACCCTAGTAGATGGAATCTCTATTTGCCAAGTGTGATGTTAGCCTATATAGTTAGCTACCATCGTATAATTAAAATGTCTCCTTTTAAAGATTTATATGGTCGGGATCCTATTATCACCTCTAGTGTACAACATATGCTTGAGGAGGCTACCCTGTAAACTACTGATTTAGCTATGAGGAGATTAGATGATGAAATCATTTGAGTACAAGCTTTAGCTTCGAGTTCCTTTGCTGCTACCATCTTAAAAGAGGGAATCAAAACTAATGCTAGTAGACCTACACTACCAGAATATCATTTTGGGGATCTTGTAATCATCTACCACCATAGGTCGGGAGGAAGGATTCACAAACTTGACACCTTATGGGCTGGTCCCTACCATACTTATTGTCAGGGTATTGAATACTCCATTGCAGCTGTTGATACTGGTACTGTTATCAATAGAGTGCATAGTAGGTTTATTCATAAGTATGTGCCCCCTAGGCAAGATCTTGAGGGGGGCATTGTTGGGGGATTCAATTACAATGACTGAAGTTACTCAAGGTTGAGATTTGATATCTCAGTCTAATGAGATTGCAAAATCTATGTCGGAGATATCTGATTCTAGGATAGACTGATGATCAACCCTTTGGAGTTATCAACCTTCTCTGAAGGATGATGCTAAGCTATCTGATGAGACAGAAAATCATATAAGAAGGTTGATCTCATCAAATAAGAATCTTATCAGATCTGGCCATCATAAGTATGGTATTAATAATCAGCAATATTGGCCATCTAATAGTAAAGATCTTACCTCAGGTGCATCCCAAAAATCCTCATGAATAACTACTAAATCTACTCCTATAAATATCCCTTATTTCTAACGAATAAGGTACCTCTTTTGTATCATGTAGCCTAATTTTGGTCTTTTTTCATACAGGATTCTATATTTCCGATTGGAATCAACTATAACAATGAACTAATAACTTCGTTGCAATTGTGTCTATCTTCGTTAGAGCCATGGAACTGATAATTAAATAGCCTTCATAGCACCTGCCTATCACAATTTTCACACAAAATCTCAATAGATAGGGGTTGTGCATATTGTATTTCCATGTATTGGCTTTGTTTTGTGGTAAACTACACAAACATGGGGGTCTTTGGGTTTGTGGTTTTTTGGCAGCATTAATTCCTGGTCCCCCTCCATGGCGGTTCTTACCCTTTGACACACCGTTTTGCTCATTGCCTGATACGGCTTTTGCCCAGTTTAATTAAAAATTTGTTAAAATTGCCCATCTCACCTGTGTTATTATCAAAATTTTCTGTTTGAATCAAATCATAGTAACTGATGTTATTACTACGGGAAAGAAAAGTGCAGATTTGCAGTTAGGCTCTGTAAAAACTGGTACAGGTTTTATGGAAAATTTTACTTACTGTATAGCTTGTTTACCATACAGTATATGGAACTATTATAATAAAAATATGTACTTAAAGGGTTTAGCATATGATAACCTTTTATTGACTGCAAAGACTAACTGTCAGGCAAACAGCAAGTTAATTTTAGACTGTCCTGCCAGTTTAAGTGCTGTAACACCCAAACGGCAAACCTAAAGCCAGTGACACTGCTACTGGTATGACGGTTAAGTAACCAGGAAGAAATTCCGCCATTGAGTGCCCATGGCCATAATCATGAGTAGACACCTAGCCATTTACCAGGTGCACATGGGCATAAACCCCAAGTGTTGTAATATAGGCGGAAAAGGGCAGTTTTGTTTTAAGTATAAAACCTAAAATCAGGAAAGGGATTTTTATTGGAAAGATAAAAAAGAAATTTGACCAACAATTTTCTCTGTGCAATGCAACTTTTTATTTAACCGAGGTAAGCCGACCAGGGGACAGACATTACCGAATATATGTGAAACAAAGAGAATAACTAAGAAATATAAAAATTGGGCACCCCAGGGTACTCAAGTTACCCCTGTTGCCAGCGGGACTGCCAGGTATGGGGGGTTGGTGCACTACTCTGAGGGGGTTTCCCCTGCTATGAGCAGGTGTGAAGGAAAGGGTCTGTGTGGAGGAACCAGAGTGGGAACCATATTTCTATGAGCGCTTTTTGTCTTGGGCTCATATATTCATAGAGCCAGGCTTGGAAGTGCTCTAGTAAGTGGACATGGAATCTGTTAATAATCCCATGAATGGTTGGGACCGTGCCCTTGAACGCATCTAATGCAATTGTGTGTATTGTCCACATTGCAATGGGTATTATTAGGGAGCGGAGGGTAGATGGGATTGGTGACTCAATCTGGAGCGCGAAGATACTCTTTGATATTGAGAATTCCTGTTCGTTTTGAATCTTGAGCAGGCGTGCGACTTCCTGCCATATAGCTTTGGTTGGGGGGCATGTTTCTAGGAGGTGATGTAGGGATCCCTCCCCTCCACATACTGCACATGTTTTGTGGAGGGAGTTGGAGCGGTCCGCCGTCCTATAGGTCCTTCTCAGACAGCGCCAGGCGTTTGCTCTTATCCTTGGCTGTAGGAGTGGGTGGTGTGTCATTTTCCACATTGCTTTTTGTGTGGTTAAATCATAGGGAATGTCCAACATATCTAGGTATTCTATCCTAGCTATGTTTGGGGTTGTTGCGAGCATATCCCTCTGAGGGGTGGTTTTCTAGGTTTCTTAATTTGAATTGGGGGCTGGGTCGTCCCCTTCCCTGTATAGTACCCATGTTCTCTATGGTCCATCCCATACGGCGGATAGTTTGGAGGATATGTTTGAAATGAGGGGAGGTTCCATGCGGACCTGTTGCAGTAGGGTGCTTGGCAAGGCATGAAAGTAGTCTGGGTGGACTATGTGGGTTGGTTAATTTGAGCGCCTGTGCAAAGTTAGTCCTTGCTGCTCTGGACCAATGTTGTTGTGGGAGGTCTGGAGCAAGGATTTCCTTTATCCAGGTACCTAGGATGTGAATGGCATGGCTCTCAAAATCTATTAATCCCATGCCTCCGCTTGAGCATGGGCCACTTAGTGTTTCCATCCGTATAGGAGGGTGAGAGCCAGGCCACAGCCAGCCCTGGATAAGCGCGCGAATTGAGGTTATAAAGGTAGGTGAGAAGGCTATCTCATGGGCCTGGTACCACAGTATTGGGAGGATGAGCGAGTTAGCAACTGTAACTCGTCCTGTTAGTCCTGGGTTCTCCCCTTGAGGGAGGCTACGTTTGGATACCTGTTGTAACAGGTTACTTTCCATTGTCTCATTAGCATATCCCCCTGATTCTAGCCAGATTCCAAGGTGTCAGACAGAAGTGGTGGTGGGAGGTGTTGCAAAGGGTAAAATAATTGGGTTTTTCTTCGAGTGTTGGTGTGAGGTTCTGATGTTGTGGCCCAATTGTTTGTGTATTTGCCTAAGAGGATGATTTCTGTCTTCCTTTTGTTGAGCGATGCATTGCTCACCTTGGAGTATTTCTCTAAAGTGTGTTCCAGCTGTCGGGCATCTTCATTGTTTGCTATGCCTTCTATGCAGTCATCTGCAAAGGCCAGTATCTTGACTGTTGGTTGTCCTTGTGCAGTTATCCCCATGAGACGTGAGTCAGTTACTCAGAGGAGCGGGTCAAAGCTGAAATTGTATAGAAGTGGGCTGAGGGGATCCCCTTGTTTGAGCCCTCTGTGTGGTTTGATATTGTTTGTTAGGAATCCAGGGCCGCATACAGCCATGGTTGCAGATTCTGTTAGGAGCATCGCCCATTTTATGAACCTTGGTGGGAGTTTGAAGGCATGT
>JAKSZP010001001.1:0-16124 GCA_022478985.1 Massospora cicadina | reverse complement strand
CTCATCCAAGTCATAAAAGCTAAGAAACGGCTCAGAGGTTTGGATAAAATTATTGTCATAAAACACATTTTCAGATGCAAATGATCTTATTCCACTAACTGCAACGGAATGCCCAGCGTATCCAAGGCCAACACCCCCAGGGCTATCTGCGCCAATTCTTCTGGCATTGTCTGAAAGTTCTGGCAAAGTAAAACTCGTTTATTCAATTTAAAAATAATAATTTTAGCGGAAAGTTGGGGAATCACGACTTTTGGACCTCGAAGTGTCTGTATCTACCAGGTATGGACAAAAAGGGTGGATCCGATCCAGTTGGAAGCAACCATAATAATGCCAAGTTGCTCCAACCTTCAGAAAAAAAGGGAAAAGCGGTGTGGCTAACAACAGCTGAAGCCCACAGCCAGCACCCACAGTTTCCACTTGTGAAAAGTTCCATATGGAAAAAGTTCATGCACATATAGTTAATTGGTTGGTCAACTATTATAAGAGAGTGTTTAAACTCTCCTGTTCCCAGCGTGGTAGTGCTTGGTGCACAGGCCCAGCGCCAGGGAACTAGCCATTATAATACAAATCATTATTGCCCAGCAGAGGATTCTGGAGCAATGATAACTTTAGCAGAGAAATACGATAAATGTCCAGCCAAAACCATCGCGGTGCATACTGAGAGAAGGGGTAAATGACCCAGGTTGGAGGGTACCTGGACGAACCAACGGTGCATGAGGTGATGATCTTACTGTGTCCAAAATGGCAAGCTTAATGGAGTGTGAGAACTCCTCAAAAGGATCTGCGCACAGGATTGTTCAGAATAGCATTTAAAAATGGTAAAAATGGGGGAATTTTATCTGAGAAAGTTGACCAACAAGGAATGTTGGTCAGGACAACATATTTAAACTCAGACGGGGGAATAAGGGCTTGCTGCAGCGGGCCCAAGCACCATCCCACCAATAGGGCAACACTACCATCTGAATTAGATGATTATGCCAAAACTGACTTCACTTGAGTGATCAATTGAAGTTGTATTTGACCTGAACGCGTTGTTTCATAAATGGAATGGGTTTTGAAACTCCGTCCCTCGATTAACCAAATGGAACTATCTGCATTAATTTGGTAGACCATCCATTTTAATGCCTGGACTGACGTAAGGGTTGGGCATTTGTACCCCACTAGCACCAACCTAGGCATATTTTGCTCGTACCCAGCGTTGGTCTAGGGTATGCTTCAGGTTTGGGTGGCCCTGTAATTTCAACTTCTGGGCCTCCTGGCGCCCAGCCTTATCCTTGGGTTGGTCCCCACTATGATGTCATGGGACCATGACAAGAATGGTCAATGGAGAAATTGGGAATGAGCCTTGAGAAATCCAAGGTGCACTTTGAAAAGTGATGGAAAACACTGAGACCATGGATGGACAAGTTTTTAAGACGATTAGTGGGAAGCAATTACTATTCCAAAAGCTGTCAGAATGAGCAGCTATCATTCAAGCTACTCATAAGGTTGTTGAGCATGGAGGCCTGAGAAAAATGACCAATCAAATTTGCTAGTATTTCTAATGGGAATCCATCAAATACAATCTGCAGACTATCTGGCTTGTTGTGTGGAGTGCCAGTTGCACAAACCACATAAGAAAACGACTTGTTATTAACTGGTTCACCCTGGATTTGCTTGGAATGCGTTGTCCATTGATGTGATGAGACCACTTACAATGAGCACAGGGGGGTCTAGTACATCATAGTTGCAATTGACCATCTGACGAGATGGGTCAAGACAAAGGCCCTGGTGAAAGTAGATGCTATAAGCACTGCAAAGTTTGGCCAATATCAAGTGATTACTGATATGATGCATGCAGGTCCTGCTGAGCAACTATGGAATGAATTTTGTCTCATGTGATCTTTCCATTAATGAAATAATGGGGATCTGAAGAGTCATGTCTGTACCTTACTAGCTGGAGACAAACAAACTGGTAGAATGAGTCAATGGGATGCTAACCAAGATGCTGAAGAAGCTGGTCACAGGAAGACCTTCCATGTGTGGAATGCACCTGAGTTTAATGACATTCGCCTACAATATTAGTCATCATATAGCGACAGTAAAAAATGCCATTTGAGTCTCTATATGGAAGGAAGGATGTATTGTCACCAATTTTATATTTTGGTGGAACCAACATTGGGGATGATTGCTGAGCAGTACCTGAACCAATTGACAAGTTATCTGATCATAATGCAATTGCAAGCATTTGATATGACTTTGAAGAAAATCTTAAGTGAAAATGACAGATGATAAGAACTGACTGGCCTTATCAGAATACCAAATAGGCAAAAGATTTGTCTATTGCAATACACATGGTTTTGGGAGAAGAAAAATTTTGGATGCGCTGTGATCAGGTCCGTTTGAGATTATCACAAAGATGGCAATGGACGCCTGCTCCATCAAGAACCAAGTGGATGGAAGGATAGTAAATTGAGTCTTTCAGGAAGTTGATATGACTGAACAATACGCTACCCATATTGGCAGATCAGAGGGGAATTGAGACAAGTCTCAAGATTTAAAAAAAGGGATACACAAATTATAATTGAGTGAAATGAGGACATTCGGCGAAATGAGAGGAATTATGCTGAGATTTTATACAAATAAGAGTAATTCAAAAAAGGAAGAAGAATAGAAAATTACCAAGCCGAGGATGCATCCAGCTAGGGAACTGAGATATAAAGAGTCTCATGGAAGATTAAAAGGGGATAGTATTTTATGAGGAAAAGAGCAGCGCAGAAAGGTCTGCGAGTTATATTCAAAATAAAGGTAGAAATAAGGGGTGATAGCTCCATATATATTTTGTTGAGTTTTATTAAAAGGATCAGTGATCCTCATATTGTTCAATTTGGTTGCTCAGTGGCTAATACCCTGTGCAAATCCAACTCAGCGGAAGTGGACCCAGACACTGAGAAATTAACAGTGGTGCTCACTACAGGGGGCCACTTAACAACTATAGCTGGTAAAACATAATGACGAGTCCTCATTTGTTCTGACATAACCTGATCAGATTCAAGCATGGTATGCTGAAGAAGCCCGGAGGCACCTAACCCTGAACCAACATTATTTACTGTTACTGAACCAGGGGATGATGAAGTTATGAATAATTTGCAATTTGAGAATTTCCTAAAGCTGATGACTAACCAACAAGGACGCTACATGAATGTGACTCCCCAACAGCTAAGAAATATTATGGAATGGGCGTTGCATGGATATCGCCTATGCAAGGATGAGACTGGGAAAAATTCCCTGAGTCCGTTATATAATCAACGCGATCAAGTGAATCAATATGTGCTTTACATGTCTTATTTGGATGAAAATACTATGGGGTTAGCTCGCCGACTTGGTACCCACAGAATTGAGGAATATTTAATTGCTAATGTGCAAACTTTGATTCTCTAGCTACTGCGTGTTCTGGCTCTCCATAATATTGAAATCAGAGATGTATTACAGTTTGCACAAGCACAGCATCATGATACTCGCCTCCTGCTTGACTGCCTCAATCATTCATTTTTGGAAATATAAGGGGTGCTGGCACAGATGGATCATCATGTTGGGGACGTTCGCCATCAATTGGACATTCTAGTACCACAGTTAAACTCAGAATTAACTCAAGTAATAAGAGAACTGCTGGAACAGCTGGACTATCAGCGGAGTGGATTCAGGACATAACTGCCTTGGGGAATAATACCAAGCGCTGTATGATGGAGCTACCTGAATGGGCGGAAGCTCTTGAAGCCGTGATTGCCCAGCTCAAGGAAAGAATTACCCTGATGGAACAGCAAGTGGCGGCCCAAGTCAGCTCTCTATCAACAGAAGTAAACCAACTTCATATCAAAATAGAATTCTCAGCGAATGACAGATAACGCGTTTATTCTTTGGTCAACATCTCCTGAGTATCTCCAGCTTATTTGGCGAGTTACACAACTGGAAGTTGTTAGTCAGGAGGAGCACCAACGAGCCTTTCCTCTTCCTATCAGTGAGACAAGAGAGTATGTGTACATGTAAGATAGCCTTGATACCCTTCAATGGGCCAATGAGGAATTGGTGCAGGAACGATCCTCCCTTATTAACCAAATAAACAGAACCAACCAGCAAGCAGAAAACACAAGCCAACAGCAAACCCGCCTGCAGAATATAGTTGAGGAAGTTCTTTCATGATTACAAACTATGAAACAAACACTGAATGAGGATAGGGAATTCTTCCAGGATTTGCAACATCAGTATGAAATGCTGAAACAGGAATATAAGGATGGACGGTGTAAATGTTATTCAGTTAAAGCAGAACAGCTGATTAACGAACAGTTCATGGGGAATACTGGAGCTGGGGGGAATGGGGCAGTTAGTGGTGACTCATGGGAAGAATGTTATGGATCAGCAAACGAGTATCCATTAGGTGGTATGATGGACCCTCCGCGCAACACCACTTCTTCCAATTCCATTTTGATGGGTTCAAGCTCATCTGGCCACTGGTATGATAACAAACCAAATGATGGTTCCCGTAGTCACTCCAAAAACAATTCACCTGCCTCTTGCAGCAGAACCCTAGAGCCAAGCAAATTCGTTTGTATCAAAAAATATCTCCTTTCAGTCATAACTGGAACCTACACAGTTACTTATAACGTTTCAAGTTCTCTGTGGAAGGGGCTACTGATCAACAAAAAGCGAAGTTGTTGCTGTCTGCTTTAGATGTGGAAAGCGCTAATCAAGTGACCTGCTATCTTACAAATAGCTCAGTGTCATATGCACAAGTAAAAGCGATTATTATCTGACTGTTCTGAGGCACAAACAAGATGTCTTAATGGAAAGCCAAATTTATGACTATATAGTTCTACCAAAATGAGACCCTGTTGGAATTCGCTGAGCGGTTTTTGGTGAAAGCACACGTTCTACTTGGGGCTAATATTTTGGCCACTGAGGATGTAGGTATAGTGATGATGGCGGCGGTCAAACCATATTGGGAACTATATAATGCTATGTCTCATGTATTGGATGGGGATACCAGACATACTCGAATCATGAACGCCTTACATTGACTCTCTGCCATAAACAGCGCCCCCAACGTAGCCCAAAAAACCTTCATTGCCCCGCTCCATTCCTTTCTGGATATAGGCCGCAGCAACTGGTTTATCAGCTGCTGGAACATATTTGTCCCTCATATGAGTCAGTAGACCCTTTCCAGCACGTGTACGCTTCACCAGTTTGGCCACAATCCTGGAACCTTACCAGCAATTTTCAACCTGGTCCTTCCAGTCCAAATTATATATGTGCACCTTTTATGAACACTTGCTTCCAGTGCGGACAAAGAGGGCATTATGCAGCCAATTGCCCTATGTTGAGATTTTTGCCCATATTCCCAGCCTGCTAGATTACCTGGTATTGCCAGGGGAAAAATTCCCTAAAGAAAATTGAATTGGAAATCGGTTGACCCAAATTTTGGAAAACTACGTTTGGGAGATTTTAGGATATTTGTCTGGTTGTATCTGTCAAGGATCAATCCGTAAGAATACCTAATATCTCATCAGGTGGAGCAGTTGACGAAATAGGGGCATCTGATAGTGATTAACTATCAGGTGTACTGATTGGGATTGGTTGGGTTTCATCACCAAATGATTGGGAATGTTTAATGAGTTGCAAGGCGAGTGATGCCACCTGCAACTAGCAAATTGATCGGTTGGTGAAGTGACCTGCCATAATGGGTAAAAAGTCTCATTACCTAAGCAGGTCGCTAGCCAATTATTGTTGATTCGCTTGGATTGAGAGGAAAATGTTAGGGACACGTTTCTGATTCTTTCCGTTTGAGTACTTGAGGATGTCCAACGTTGGAATCCTAGCCAGGTCGGGGAAGACCATCGCTGCCAAGATGAGGAAGGGTGATTCAATGGCAACAGCTGCCGTTTCATTGAAGAGGTGTCAACTGAGGGTTAGACGGCTGAATCCCCTATAAACTCGCTAGGATTCACTCTAATAAGAGATAGATAAAAAACATAGTTAAAAACACATATACATTTATACATTACTACTTTAGAACATTATTAGTTTTATTGTAGATTTGGTAATAGTTAGTTTATCAGCATCTAGCATGAAGATTCCATCTCAAAAGATATTATTTCAGAAGGCAATAATTGTTAGACTCTCAGAGAAGAGTTGAGATATGAGCGGGGATCTAGAGATGAAGGGAACCATGGCTAAGGGATTGCTGCTGACTGTGCGTTGGGCCAAAGGAGACTGCCATCAGAGGATCTTAACAAAGATCGAGTGGACAGGATTACAGGGAACAAATCCCTACAAGTACGATATCAAGTATTAATTGGAAATACTGGCCAAAGCGTTGGGCCTGAAAATAATTTTAATTCAACTACAGATAATAGTCATCATACTATTATTGGATTATATATAAATTCTTACAACGCGAGGTGCACGAGGAAATCAAACCTGTGCAGTAGAAAGATTACTAGTGACCTCTGATAATCAACCCAACGGAGTAAATTTTTACACCTTAGCAAACCACAAGTGTATGCAATGCCAACTAAGATAATCGAGCAGGAAAAAGCTTGAGCAGAGTAGAGATGGGACGCTCTATCTCTGCTAAGCCCAATTCACTTGTCACTAACAATTGCCAAACAACTTTCTGAGTAGAAATCAAAACTCAATCAGATGATTTGTTATACCAGCAGCTTTCATTGGATACCCCTGCTTCTGCTTCCAAGGAGTAAGAGTTTACCCAACTGGACTGAGTTCTGCCAAGGCGTTCAGAAGCCATATATGTGGCAGATCCTGGAACAGAATGGCATTAGCAACGCAGATTCTTTCCCCGAACGTCACTCCTTTAGTAGGGGTTAATGTAGCTATTCTGATGGAGAAAATCGCTAGTGAGTATCCTCAGGTTGGCAAGAGTATTTATTCCTTCTTAAGTAACGCAAAGCCCTTGAACATACAAGCAATAAACACTGATGGTTATTCTTACTCAGAATGTACTTATTGTGACATATTCATTCAAAACACAAAAATCCGCGCTATCATAGACAAGGGAGCACCTGAGAACAGTCTCCACCTGGTTAGTGGCTAAAATTATGTTGAAACCAGATGTGGACCATCGAGTAGTATATGAGACTGTGAGAACGCATAGCACTGTGTCAGAAGGAGCATATAGCGCGTTGCCTCTATGATTTGGGTCAGTCCAGGTGTCTTCTCTGGCGGTGGTTTTGCCCATATAACCACTACAATATGTTAATAGGCGCGGCTTTCTTGAGGAAATTTGGCGTTGTGATAAATATGGAGGAAGTAACCCTTACTATGTTTGGCCAACAGATTCCAGTATATTTTTCCTCTGGTGGAATCCCAACGGATCCAGTCCACTCTGGTCAGGTCAATCTAGCATACAGTGATGGAGTGATTCCTGTTCACTACCAGTGACTGAGTCAGCGGACCAAGATCCTCCCCAACCAGATATATTAGTACAAAGAAAACCCGCATAGAGCAACGCGCGCTTTAAGCCTATCATCTGAACACCAGAGCATAATAGGGACTAGGCTTTAAAATCAAAGTCCTTAAGGGCTTTATGGAGAAATTCTGGCGCCTCATCAGCACTTGCGGCTTGAACCACATGTGGCTCCAGGGTTACTGCTTCCTGGGAATTGGGAGGTGAAGGTGCTGCTAGCAGACCTACAGAAGGAGACAATAACAATCTGGCAGCACCAAGTGGTGGCTTACCTACACTTTGTCCCTATAGGGGAAGTTCATCATAATCCTGACTTTGGCTCATGGGAGGATCTCAGACTAATGGCTCACTCCTCGTTCAGCGTACTGACCGTAGTTCCATGGAAAGCACTCAAAGGATTATTGGTGGATCAGCAAGATAAGGCTATGGCATTATTTGAAAAGTATCAAGATGTTTTTGAAAATAATGATCATGACTTGGGGTGCGCTCAAGGGGTAGTACATTGGATTGATATGGGGGATCACCCTCCCATTTGTTTGCGTCTTATTAGACGTTCTAAAGCAGTGGAAGAGGTTGTCTCTGACGAAGTGGATAAACTTATCAAGAAAGGAATGCTAGAGCCAACAAACAGTCTGTGGGCATCACCTGTGCTCATTGTAAAAAAAAGGATGGCTCTAATTGGGTTGTCTCTGACTATCATAAACTCAATAACGTAACAAAGAAGGATTTTTACCCTCCTCTGTGGATTGATGATTCATTAGACCAATTGGGTGGGGCAAACTATTTTTCCACCATGGATCTGATCTCAGGGTATTGGCAGATCGAATTGTCATTAACAGAACAGGAGAAATGTGCAATCATCACATCAAGAGGGTTGTTACAGCTGACGCGCATGCCGCAGGGATTGTGTAACACTTTGGCTACATTCCAGCATGTCATGGATATGATCTAGGTGATATAAAGCTGACCTGCATCTTAGTTTACCTTGACGAAATCAATGTGTTTTCGCGGATGTTTACAGAGTACCTGGCCCACTTGTAGCAAGTGTTTCAGCGTCTCACTGCCACTAATATCAAAATTAAGTTTTGAAAGTGCCATTTCTTTAAAAGAAATTGGAATACCTCAGGTTTGTTGTGGATTCAAATGGGCTTAAATCACAGCTGGCTAAAGTGGAAGTGATAGGCAAGATGACTTGGCCAGGAAATAAGTGGGACATTCAGGTGTTTCTGGGGATGGTTATTATTGATAGTTATTCCCAACTTCAACTGCATTGGGGCCCCACTTTTCGAGTTATTAAAGATAAATGCTTCTTTCAATTGGACAGAATGATGCTAGAATGCTTTCAATGTATTGCATACCGCGTTAGCAAGTGCACCCATTTTGCAATACCCCAACTTTGACAAACAGTTCATAGTACAAATGGATGCATCCCTCACTGCTATTGGGGCAGTATTATCCCAGAAGGATGATGACGGCGTGGAACATCCTGTCTCATTCTATAGTCGAAGCTTGAATGTCATGAATGAAACTACACCTTAACTGAGTGGGAGTGTTTAGCTGTGATCTACGCTTACAAACAATTTTGGGTATATTTGCATGGGGTAAGATTTCAAGTAGTGATGGATCGCGCTTCCTTGCACTGGCTACAGAATCTGCTTGAACCAAAAGGATGGCTAGCACGTTGGGCTCTGAAGCTGCAAGCATATGATTTTAAAATTTTACATTGACCTGTGGCAAAACATCAAAATGCGGATTGTCTGTCTCAATTACCCATGGTCACTATCACAGCAGATCTAGATGATATAATGTACAAAAAGATGGTGGCGAACAAATACCAGGATGAGCCTCTGCAGGTGATCAAGGTGTTGGATGGACTCAAGGAGAATACCTTCATATGAGGGGAAGAATTATACAAGTGGATTGGAGTAAAGATGCTGAAATTTCCTAAGCCTTAAGCTAGACCCTCGATAATTATGGATGCTCATCAGGCTGTAGGCCATGGAGGATTGTGGAAGACACTAGAGTTTTTGCAGCCCTGATACTTCTGGGAAATCATGCATTATGATGTATTAGAAATGGTTAGCTGTTGCCATCAGTGTCAAGTGGAAAAACTTTTCAACAAGAAAACCACCTACCAACTAGTGAAACCCCAGTTCACATGTCACACCATTTCCATTGTTGTAGTGGGACCTCTGCCGACTAGTGCTAATTGATCCAAGTATATAATTGTTGCCATCGATCATTTGACCCAATGGGTGGAGGCTTGGGCTTTTAGCAACTTGGGCGCGGTCACCACTGCCAGGTTTACTATGGAGTGTGTTATACAGGGGCATGGCTGCCCGCAGTTCATTCTGATGGACAATGGAACCAACTTCACTTTGCATATCCTGCCAAAGTTAACTGAGTTGATGATAATTAATGGGGTTTTGACCACCCATTATCATCTAGAATCAAATGGGATGGTGGAGCGAGTCAATGGAACCCTAGTGAACATACTCCGTAAATTGATGATGGAACAGCCCTCAAAATGGAGTGCTCTTCTACTGCTGTGTTCGCTTATAATATCAGCTATCATTCTACCACTGGTAAGAGTCCATTTCAACTACTGTATGGTCAACATCTGGCTCTGCCTGCCTTGCTATATTCATGTGTAGAGTAAATTAGTGGGGTGAATCCTCAGCGATATCTAAATCAACTCACAGATACATTGATCAAGTTGCAGACAGAAGCCTACTCCAGCAGTTTGGCTAAGAAGATTCGTGACCAGGCGGCCAACCAGAAGCGCATAAATAGACTTCCATTGTTCGCTGTGGGGAACTATGTTTTATTCCATGATCAGCATGGATTGGATGAAAAAAATAAGCTCTCCAACAAATGGATCAGCCCATTCGAGATTATTGAGAAGACTGGCATGGATGTTTACACAATTAAGGAGCCTGCTGGGGGTCAGATTATCAACCAAGTCCATGCAAAGTTCCTTTGAGCATATAAACAGTAAGTGCCTATCATCCAGTCAAAGGGGGAGTAATGTTGGGAAGTTGATATGACTGGATAATATGCTACCAATATTGGCGGATTGAGGGGAATCAAGACAAGTCTTGAGATTTACAAAAAAGGGATACACAAATTATAATTGAGTGAAATGAGGACATTCGGCGAAATGAGAGGAATTATGCTGAGATTTGATACAAATAAGAGTAATTCAAAAAAGGAAGAAGAATAGAAGATTACCAAGCTGAGGATGCATCTGGTTGGGGAACTGAGTTATAAAGAGTATCATGGAAGATTAAAAGGGGATAGCCTTTTATGAGGAAAAGAGGAGAGCAAAAAGGTCTGCAAGTTATATTTAAAATAGAGGTAGAAATAAGGGGTGGCAGCTCCATATATATTTTATTGAGTTATATAAAAAGAATTGGCGATCCTCAAATTGTTCAATTTGGTTGCTCAGTGGCTAATACCCTGTGCATATCCAACTCAGTGGAAGCGGAACCAGATGCCAAGAAATTAACAGAGTCCATGTTAAGTATTTAAAGCAATAGATCAACAAAAAATAATAAAAAAAGAGTTTTTGAAGGATTGCTTTACATTAAGTTAGTTTTGTCCTAATAATTAGGTTAAGTCTGAATAAAGAACTGTGAAACAAATTAGATGGTTAAGTCTTAAAAAGTAAGACCTCTGAAACGTACAAAACTGGTAGGTCTAAGTATGCTTATGAACCAGTTTTGGGGAATAAAATAAAAAGATGGACCGCTGAACTGAAAAAAGGTCAAGTTCTATATAAAAAAAGAAGAAAAAAACATATTGATAGAAATATGGGGAAAAAAGGAAAATGCATAGAAAAAAATATATTTTTATAATTTTCATTTTTTATTGGTTATCCTCAACTCAAGTATGATTCCACCTATGTCGCCTCTTGGTGGAGGGAGGAAGGATCAAAGTAGGAGTAAACAACCTGTCAAAATCTATGTGAGATCAGATGCTAGCAAGGGCTAGTCCTACTTAAATCAAACTTGTTGAGTGGATGCTGATACCTTTGAGAAAGTAACTAGGGGAAGAGAGATGGAAATTTTGAAACATACCAAACGTGATATCTAGACCAGTTAGGGAAGCAACAGAACAAGAAGAGGCGGTCAGCAAATAACCCCAAGTAATACTGATATGGCACCAGAGCCAGAAGATTGGTCTTGAGCGCTTGCTGATGGGCTTCATCAAGAACACTGGGCCTCTGGGCTGGCAAGGAGCAAGGGATACCAGGTGGGGGTTGCTGAATCATTCCCCCTATAAAAACCATCAGTGGGTGATACCAATGGGACGTGCCAGAAACGATATAGTCATGCAGGGAGCACTTAACATCCTGCAGATGATGACTACGAGCTTCTTGGAAGTAAAAGTAGAATGAGCGATGAAAGCCAAGTGAAGCTGGAAGCTTTGTGGCCCAACTTTAAAGGACTTGGCCATCAAAGTGAAGAGCATAGGCTGCAACATTTCGATCTAGAATGTAATCAAGATTTGAGGAATTCAGAGCTATGGACAAAGCCTATGTTACTTGGGCCCTTAATTCTGCGTAGGGGAGTTTGAAATGCTTGCTGTTTCTGATGGCTATTTTGGTTGCCAAAACAGCTGGCTTGTAATACTGACTGAGTTAGAAAAGGAATTATGGAAGCAAGTCTGATTCAGCAAGGAATGAACAATTGAGAGCGGAGGGCATTGCTTCAGGAAGTTCTATGATGATGGTAGGAGAATCTGCAAATGGAGCCAAATCCAGGAGAGTTTCTAAAATCTAACTTGAGAATCAATGACAGAGTAAGGCTTGGTTGCAAGTCATTTGAGACAATCACAAACCTGGTTTTGGCAGGGTTGGTTACCATTTCCAGTAATTCCACAGAAGGATTGGCCATGGGTACTTGACCGGGAGTATGAGTCCTGGTAGGACCATAGAAGAGGTTCCAGAGTGAATTTTACTCATCAGCTGGAAGAGCCAAAGGTTTTTAGACATGCTTTTAAGCAGTTGTTGGTACTAAGATTATGAATTTGACATATGAGCTGAACAAGAGAGGGGGTGTTGGACTTATATGATAGTTGACATTATGCACTCTAAAATCAATTAAGCATTAATTTTGAAGAAATTAAACTTAAAATTAATGGGTTAAGCTCTTCAGAGAAGAATTAATAATGATAAGAGCCAAGAGGATATTATGAGAAAATAGAAAGTATGTACATAGATGAGCATTCTTAATTGAGCTGCAAAATAAACATTGCCGGCAAGATCTCCTGTTGATGATGAGGAGTAAATTGAGAAATTGAGGATGCTGGACCAAGAATTATGAATATGACAATGGGTCTTATTGTAAGTCCAGGGGAACGTCCCCTGTGCGTAGATTGGGCGCTCTTTCCATTTCCAAATAAAAGGGGCTGAAGAGGGCGGCTGTACCCCTCGTCTCCCAGGACAACCTCGCCCAAATGATAGATGAGCGCTGGGTAACAGCCCTCCCTCTTCAGATTCGTCCCCTGGTACCCTTACTCACCTCAGTCAAACTGGTCAGCCAGATTAAAGAAATCTGTGCTGAGATTCTCAAATCAATGTGGAAAAATTTGATACCAATGGGATCAAAACTGGATGATCAGAAAATGCATGCCAAAATAGAGAAAAATGTCAAGTTATTACTTGAATTGCGGACGGTTTTGACTCAGTCTCCAATATGATCATCAACGCCAACCCCCTCCCAAAATCATTGATGATGATCCCCAAATGTGCAGAGGGTATCTTCAGAAACCATCGCCAACAATTAAAAACCCCAATCCAGCAAATTGGAAGTTGTGGCTGATGGAACTCATCCGACCAAACGAATGGCCCAGTGACCAGGCATGGGCAGGTTGGGCTTCCTGAACCCGTTTCCAAAAAATTGGGACCGCCCCTACATGGGGTACCCTGAGGATTTCCCATGTTTGTTGGGATTGCTGCTGACATGCTAACTGATGGAAACACAGTCAAGTCTCAGTTCAGCCATTTGAGGTCAAATTGACAGCAACTCAGCCTGCTGCCAAATCCTTCAATGTCAGTTCCAATTGAGATTATATACCCCATTCCCCGAAAAATTCGCCAGATTAGGTGAATTTGAGGGACTTGATCCCTGCTTGGACCCACCACAATCAAACACTATTTAATCAGTTGCTTGGCAATGAGAAAATTGTTGGTCATTTTTTCCTTTATTTTTCCAATATAATTTATTTTTAACTTTAGTTTTATGTTGAAAAACAAGCCGCCTTTTCCACAAGCATTCCAACACCCCTCAGGACTTATGGCTGTGTTCATCTGGTATTTCACTATGTGTCTATACGTGATTATGGCTCATATGCAATTTTTGGCAGAACTCCTTCCCAGTTCCATAACTGTCATACTAGCAGCAGTGCCTCTGGCATTCTGGTTTGCCATTTAGGTGCTTTGGCACTCAGGCTGGCAGGCAGTCTAATTCTAACTTGCTGTTCACCTGACACATATGCCCTGACAGAGGGAAAACTGGATCCCAGGATTAATATTGTCAAGAGTAAATAGATTAGCCTGGCATGACAGAAGGTCATGGGAACTGTGCTCTGAGTAGGTGGTAGTGAGGAGGAAGATGAAGAGAGCCACATGCTGTAGGTCGTCCTGAGCAGTGTTGAGTACTGATTGACCATACTCTGTATAAAAAAGAGAGAATTTGACTGAGTGTCCAAAGTGATGTTCTCCTGTCCTGATCCTTTTCTCGCTGTAAATTTAGGCAAGAGGGTGATGTGTTGGGATTTTTGCCCATATTACCAGCCGACTAGATTACCAGGGGTCGCTAAGGGATAATTCCCTATAGCAAAGTGAATTTGATATCAATTGACCCTAATTTCAGGGTAACAAAGTTTGGGGGATTTTAGGTAACTTGCCTGGGTCAGATCATCATGGATAAGTCTGGGTAAATGCTTAAGATCTCTTTGAGCTGAGTTGCTGATGAAATGGGGGCATCTGATAGTTGATCAATGATTAACTATCAGGTGTACTGATTATAATTGGTCAGGGTTCATCACTAACCAAATTGGAAATCTAAATATTAAGTTGCAAACTGAGTGATGCCACTTGAAACTAGCAAATCAATCAGTTGTTTGTGACTCGCCTTAATGGATAACAAATCCCATTACCTAAGAAGGTTGCTTGCAAAATATGGTTGTTTTGATGGGATTGAGAGGAAAACATTAGGGACACATTCCAACTCTTTCCGTTTTAGGTCTTGAGGGTGTCCAATGACAGAATCCTAGCCAGGGTGGGGATGACCATCGCTGATGAGATTAAGATGGGTAATTCAATGGCAACGGCTTCCTTTTCATCAATGAGGTGCCAACTAAAAATTGGGTGCTGAATTCCCACTATAAATTCCCCTAAGAATTTAAATTATATTAAAACAACACTTTGAAGGACACTTTACCATTCTATTCTTTAAATAAACTATTGTTGTGTGCTTTAATTGGGAGACTCTTTAGGATAAAGAGTAAGGATCTGCGTGGATCCAGAGAAGAGAAGCTGAGTTGAATCAGGGATTGTGGCTGACTGTGTGTCACCAGAGAGAAGCCATAAATGAGGATCTGAGCATGCATTAAGTTAGGCGGTATAAGCGAATGAATCCCTATTGAGGACATCCTAAGTATTTTAGGGGAATTACTAGTCAAGCGTTGGACCTAATATTAGTGCTTCATTCGACTATGGATAATAGTCTCCATACTGTTATCAAATGAATACATATTACTATCTGACAACGTGGAGATTTGCACAACACCAAGGCTGTGCAGTTAATTAATTTAGAATTATCACCTGAGAATAATCATGAAACCATAAAATTTTAACATACCCTGATATGAAAATAGAATGATATATATTGTCAAAGCTGTTGGGATAATTAATTTGACAAAATTATCCCACCAGACCATGATTATAAGTCTGATTATTCACTAGGGGTTAAGGCCCTCTAATAGATATAGGAAGTTATTGTTTTTTAGGAAATAACTATTGTTTGGATAAATATCCCAAACAAATATTTATTAATTTTCTAGGTTTTGATCCTCTAGATCATTAGTGTTTCACGGGAGATCAACATTAATCAAGCAATTAAGTTGTTAATTTTTAAACATATAACTAAATTGTCTTGTAAGAGTCAATTGGGGTTTATCACCAATCTACTAAGATTTTTATTAGTTGCTAGGCAAGTGATGTTACCTTGATAGCGACTGGCAATTTAACCTTTTAGGTATCATGATTTGCTGGTTATGGGCAAGAAACCTAATACCTAAGCAGGTTGCTAATCTGATAAGGGTGAATTGATGGGGTGAATGAAAGTATTGAATTATACTCTTCGTTCCAATTCAAAGAAGGGTGCAATTAAGTAGGGGTTAAATTTTGACCAAAATAACGAGGAAGATTATTGTTTTGCGCTATATGGAGGGTGAATTCTGTCATGGATTGCTGAATGATTGAGGGTAACAACTGTAAGGATAAAGCTGGTAATCAGAAGGCCAAATTGGCCAAATTGTAAGGCTTCCTGAAATAAGACTTATCGTGGACCAATGCTGGGTGCATGCAAGATATACCCAGGTTGATCCTGGGGCTGTGCATGATGCTCAGCCATGCGTTACAGTAAGGGTATATAGA
>JAKSZP010001000.1:0-16174 GCA_022478985.1 Massospora cicadina | reverse complement strand
TAGCTAATCAAAACTGAATTGAAAACAATTGATTTTACAAATACCTCCTCAAGCATAATTGGCTCAACTTTTGGCTCTAAACGTAAATTTTATAAAGGTCAGTTGTTCAAATCCTTGTGCAATCACTTTTATTTAATTATTTTTATCAAGTAAACTATTTATATAATTAAAGCTAGTATTGCAAATGTAACTTTTCTCTCTCATTGCAATCACTTTTGCAACTTATTCAATTCAAGTCTGATTCTAGTTTGATAATCTCACAGAGGAGATTAGTCTGCGCCCATGTCAGGGAGCAGTTGGGCAAGTAAGGTAAGAGGAGCAGGTGGTAGGCCCGCGGCCTCAAACATTCAAAAATGCCCCAGAGAAACTGGTGGAATAGAAAAAAATATAAAAAAACTGGCAGTCACTATTTTCCCAGAAATCCTTGCTTGGCAAGCGCGATGCAACCAGTACATCAATACGCCACACTCCCAACCACCCTCGTTGGTGGAATATGGAGTCCGTGTGTTTCTGGACATCCAACAAACAGCTCTATGTGAAAAATTTTGTGGGGATGTGCACACTTTTTTCCTGACTGCAGTGTATATTGCACCTCACTCCATGTCATGCAGTTGGCTGGACCTCAGTCTCAAAAATAAGGAGGCAGCAGGTGAAGCTGCTGCGGTGCACATAGTGATTGACATCCCTGTAGGCAACGGGTCATCAAAACCAAATATACCAGATGGACAAAATCAAACCAAATTTTCCTCACATTTGACTTTTTGCCTACTAAGATAAAACGTGCCATTTTGGAGCAGCACCTGAAAGATGGCCTCACCATTTATAGCAAAATACAATCTTTTAAGGTGCAACGCTTTACGCTGATGCCACTTCTAAGCACCAGCAAAGCCATTGCAGTTCTGACCCCAACCGAGGAGATCGCAAAGGACCTAACCCAGATTCCGCACTCCACTTATATCAATATTGCAGGGCATACCACCCACCCTTTCCGGGTGACTGTGGACAGCGCGCCCCCCATCTGCACCCACTGTGTTGCATTTGGCCATAAGGTACATGCATGCCCCACCAAGGAGGGCATCACACTCCAAGAGCACCCCTTGGTGGCCATGGCCAGTGGAAAGGCGCACTATGAACCAACCGCAAGCACCAAAGAGGCTTTCCCATGGGGAGCATAAGGCTGCTACCTACTGGTAAAACCTATTTCCCAGCAAGAGTGAAAGAAGGCCAAGCAGGCCCACAGGGCTGCGGCCAAGGAAGTGGCCAAAGTCACTACTGCTATCCCACACTCCCAATGCCATGAGATATTGAGACCTTCGCGGTGGAAGCAACTCAGGAATCCATCAACCAATTAGATTGGGATGCCTATGCCAATTGGGCCACCCAATCTGAGGATCCGATGGGTGACTTGATTTCACCCAATCTTTACAACCAAGCTCCAGTTGAAACCAACTTGGGGTCCAACCTATCTGAAAAATTTTTTTGACCCAATTGTTGGTGCACCAAACTCATCTGCACCGCAAAAAATTTGTTTGATGTTGGGGAAACAAAAAGCAAAAAACAAAAGCTAATGCGAACCTTTCTGCTAAGATCAAAAAAACTACTGATAGCGTTGCTGCAAACACCCGTGCTGCCATGAAGGCCCATGGGGATCTAGAGGAGGCTAGTGAGACTGGGTGCCCACCCCCTCACACCTAAGGTGCGATGGGGGAAACCTTCACTTTAGGGATGTTAAATATCGCCGAACTCAAGGCCTCGCCGTCCCAGGCTAGGAAACTGAGTTTTTTACAAAAAAATTTACCCATGGATATCCTGGCCATCCAGGAGTCCCACTGTCTGTGAGGTTCTGAGGATGCTTGGAAAACCATGCTCCTCCCATCCCTATCCTTTTGGTCAGAGCACTGTGGGGTGCTAGTTCAGAAAAACAACTTTTTCAAATTTTTATTATTGGAATCCTTCCTCAATGGCCAAGTCCTCATTGTCACTTTCTCGTGGGCTGATGTGGCACATGCTATTGTCAACATCTATGCCCCAACCTGTGCATGAGAACATCAGGAATTTTTCTCATCAGTCAAATCCCTCCCATTACCCCCAGACCCTTTTGTAGTCACAATATGAACTGTTGGCTAAACACACCAATAGACCATTGGCCTTCCTCCTCCCATGCCCCCCAGGGTCATGTAGAACTTCGCATTCTAAAGGCCACCCTTGGGTTAATGGATGCACTGCCGCGGCGAGCCCCACTACTCTGTTAAGAGAGTGTCTGTAACTCTCTCGTTCCCAGCAAAGTGATGTGGGATGCAAACCCACATTGCTAGGGAACTAACTGTTAGAAGAAAGGGAAGACAAGCACCTCGAGCAGTGCCAGTGCAAAAGGTACCCCAGGCAAGTGTATAAATAGCAAAATAAAATACCAGGTAAGTAAGAAACAACACCACTTGAGTGGACCCCAGAGGGGAGTCCATAATCAAGTGTGGCCTGATGTCAGGGGCTTTGGGTGCCTCAATCTGGAGGGGACCTGGGCGGCCCACAGATGCCCCTGGGATTTTGGTAAATTGCGAGATAAGGTAGTGGCCCACATGGTTGGAGACCTCCTCAAAGAGGTCCACCACCAAGTTTGCCCAAGGAGCCATTGTAAAAACGTAAAATAATGGGAGGTTTTATTAAGAAAGTCGATCAACAAGGAGTGTTGATCACAAAACCTATTTAAAATGAATTGGGGAAATTTAAGTTCTGCAGAAATGCGCCCAAGCCTTGACGCTCCAATAAACAAATGCTTCCGTCAATTTTGGTAAAATACACCAAAAGCGCCTTCACTTGAGTAATCGATTAAAGCCTTACTTTACCTGAAGTCAAAATTTCATAACTTGAGTGGGACTCAAACCCTTGCTCTCCAATCAACCAAATCAAACCGTCTTCGTTCATAACATAAATCATTCATTTTAGTGCCTGGGCCGAGATCAGAGGCTGGGTTTTGCACCCCATTAGAATCAATCTGGGCATGATTGGCTTGCACCCAGCGTTGATATAAGGTGTGCTTCAAGTCAGGAAGAGCCTGAAGCTTCATCTTCTGGGCCTCCTATCGCCCAGCCTTATTCCTAGCATCAGTGCCTACTATCATGCATCCAACCATGACATACTCAAAAACATGATGCAACCCCACGTCCACAACGGCCAATTAAGGTCCATGACCCGCATAGACCTTATCCTTACGCCGGCGAAATTCCTATCCCACATTTCCCACTTCCAAACAACAAAAATTGAATTCCCTGACCACTGGCTGGTCTCAATAACCTACCACCTACCTGTCACAGTGGCTAAGGCCCCACATTGGTGCAAACTCCGCCCTCCTGAACTTGCATCACCAGGATTTTCCACTTGGGTGGAATCTGCAACTTTGGAAAAAGAGTTTGTTACACCGTTTTGAGCAGACCCTATCTCCACATGGGCAGCCTTCAAAGAGGATACCATCCGCCACTCTCGCCATCTCTCCTCCCGATGCTCACGAGCCACATCAGCCATCATCTCGCACGCTCTGGCAGAGTTGGCACACCTGGAGTCCAACATCCCAGCCACAGGATACAGCCCTGCATGGGGCCGGAAGTGGGTGGAGGCAGCCTCCCACCTCAACGGCTTGAAAGACAACACAAACAACGGGTTTGTGTTCAGTACAGGGCCAAACGCATTACAGAGGGCAACAAGTGCACCGCATATTTTTTTAATAAAAATTTTGCACTATGCCGGAGTGTGGCCTGCACACAGGTGCGAAAAATCGGATGATTCCATCATGGATACACCAGCCAAAGTGGCAATCAAAATATAAAAGTATTACTACGAGTTATACTGATCTGATCTAATTCAGCCAGCTTAAGTGGCGGAATTTCTCGACTGAACCCACATCTGCACCATTTCCCAATACCCGGAAATAATGAATTTGATTACTTTGAATGAACTATGGACAGCCATCCGCGGTGCACCAAACTGGAAATGCCCAGGCTCAGATGGCATTCCATATGAATTCTATATAAAAGTACTTCAAATATATATCCCCACTACTGCTTGCCTCACTTAACCAGAGCCTTCTGGAAATGCGCCTCCTACCAGGAGGACAAGAGGCCTTCACCATCACACTCTTCAAGAAAGGGGACAAGCTAGACTTGGCCAACTGGCGCCCCATTTCTTTAACTAACACGGATACAAAAAGTTTAACAAAAATCTTGGCTAACCGTTTAGGGATTGTAGCATCTGCCACCATCTCCCCTAAAACAATTCTGTTTCATACCCAGAAGGTCGATTTGGGACAACGTGCACTCTGTGGCTAACGCATGCCAGTCCACAGCCTCTGGGGCACTTGTATTCTTGGACCAACAGAAGGCCTATGATTGAGTAAACTGGGAATACCTCAGGGCCTGCCTCCATCAATTCCGCTTACCCCCTCGCTTCATCAACTGGGTAGTGCTGCTCACGGAATCTGCAACAATGGCATTGCGTGGCCCTAGCTTCCTAACGGAAGTAGTCCACCCTCAAAGGGGCTTGCGACAAGGGGACCCCTCATAGCCCACTCTTATACAACTTCAGCATTAACCCACTACTTTGAAACATGAATGCCCAACTCACTGAGGTCCATGTGCCAGGCCAAGCCCCAGTCAAGATGATGGCGTTTGCAGACGACTGTGTGGTTGGGATGTCCAATAATAAAGATGCACGCGCACTTGAAGCTCTCATCTAGTAGTATTCCCTGGTAAGTAACGCTGCACTGAACGCTTCCAAAACCAAAATCATCCTCCTTGGTCGGTCTCAAAACTGCTGGCCCCAGCAACCAGTGCCCAGCCTGGCCCATCTGCTCACACACGTGCTCGCCCTCCCAGCTCACCCCACACCACCCCACTGGTGCTCCCCTTTGTGCCACGCCCTACCATAGGGCCGGTCCGCCATCTGGGCATGTGGGTGGAGGCAGGTGGGTACACATAAGCAGTAAGGGAGAGTCGTATTCTAGACAACGTGACAAATTGCATCGCCTCCCTTAGAGCTCACCCTACTTCCCTTACTGGCAGGGTTGTTTTAGCCAACTCTATGCTCCTCTCCAAAGTCTGGTTTGGAGCCCACGCCATTCCCTTCTCCCCAAGCTTTTTCAAATCCTTGTACGCCCTGCTGCAAGGATGGCTTTGGTCAGGCCGCCCACCATCAGTATGGCTAGAGGTCATGTTTGGCCCTCATCATCATGGAGGCATGGGCATGCTTGACTTCAAAGCCCATGCTGCAAAGATCCTGGGCACCTGGATTGCGGCCATCACTTCCCCTATGCTCCCCTCCCAACACTGGTCCCGCGCGGCCCGCTCCAACTTCTCCTGCACCTTGGGCCTTAAAAAATTCATCGAACCCTCACTCCCTGATGAAATACCTGGCTTCACACCCATTGGCCACAGGTCCTCACGGGACTAAAACCCACTACAAACGAATCCTACTCTCCATGAAAATTGCAGAGTGGATAATTCGTATTACTGGACATACAACCCAAAGAGGCCTCCCCTCTCCTCAGTTCACACAAGAGGTACAGGGGCTACCCATCCATGATGGCGTGATCCCCATTCGACCCCATGTCCTATCCAGGGTGGACTACCTGGACATGATGGACATCCCATACTCCATTGAGACCCAAAAAATATCTGGAAATACGCACACCATCCTCTGATGCAGTCTCAAATCTGTTCCCATGTGTGGCGCTGCCTGAGGCGGTTGTACCATATGGCTGAGCGCTCTAACGCTTTACACTCATCCTGCATCATGTGTGGCCAGTATGAAACGCTGTTCCACCGCCTGGAGAAGTGTCCTACCTCTAAAGTGATATGGCGCGAAGTTCAACGTCTGCTGGCCAGGATCAAACACATCCTTCAGTCTGTCAAGAGATATGTTTGCTTTATCAATGGCCTCCCCCCTTCCACCCTCCCTCCATGCTCTGGTGGTTGCAATCGCCATGTGGACTATCCACACGATTGTCTTGGATGCCATCACAGGCTCCACCCCCACCCTCCCAGAAGCTTTCCACAGATTCCAGTCTCAATTGGTGGACCACTTTCAGGCGTGGATGTTTGGATACCTCCCACCACATGACCGACAGCTGGTCTCCTCCTGGTTCCCAGTTTGATTCATCAAATCAGACCCTTTCCTCCTCACGTGTTCAATTGTGGCTATGGCCCCTTCACACATTCCCTTTCCCTCACCATAAGTGGCGTTTCCGCTGGCAACAAGAGATAGCATCGCTTCTCTGGGGTACCCTCCCTGTTACTAAGTTTTGTCTCTTTTGGGTCAAATTTGGAAGTGTCCATCCCATGGTCGGCCTTCCTCGCAATAAATTTAAAATTTAAAATTTAAAATACTGCAAATGTAAGTAAAACTAAAAAAAATGTTGAGCCAATGTAGTAATCATTGAAAATACAGTTAAAATATCACCCTTATGGTCTCATGTTAAAATTCATAAGTTGACTCAAAATATGAGGGCAAATGATCCTGTTTTCACTGAATGGTTACTTAAATTGAGTAACGGTGATTTAGAAGTTCAAACATATTATGAGAATGAAGTGATCAAAATCCCAAAACATTGTTATTGTAATTATGTTAGTATTATTACCACCATATTCAATGCCACAGAAATCAATGAACCAAATATTTTATAGTTTTATTCAACAGCGATTTTATATTCAAAAAACAATAATTATACAAAAATTAATAGATAAATCATTTCCAATTTGTTACTTGGAGAGGAAAAGGTTTACTTCAGTTCTGAATATGTCCAACATGAAGAAATAGACAATGCTAAGTGTACCCCGTAGAATATTTAAACTCTTTGAATCCATCCGGTTTACCACCTCATAAATTGAGTTTGAAGAAAAATGCAATCATGATGATAATTAGAAATTTAATGCTAAACAAGGAATAATCAATGGTACAAGTTTAGTGATAACTCACTTAGGCGAATACATCATCACTGCTAAAATTATTCACTCCAATAAAACTATGCTTATACCCCTGATTAACCTTAAACCTTCTGATCCTACTGTGCTTTTCCAAATAGTAAGAAAACAATTCCCCATAAAAGTTGCTTTCACTATGACCAATAATAAAGCACAAGGTCAGATGCTTCAAAGGGCAGGATTGTATTTATCAGAACCTGTTTTTTTACATGGACAGTTATATATAGCTTTTTCACAAGTCCATGTAGTTAAAGATATCTTTGTTTGTATTGAAAATTCATTAGCAAAAAGTGAATAATTTAAATTTATTGAGGGGAAGGCCGACCATGGGATGGACACTTCCGAATATGCCTCAGGAAAGATAAACTTAGTACCAGGGGAGGCACCCCAGAGAAGCGATGCTATCTCTTGTTGCCAGCGGGAACGCCACTTATGGGGAGGGGGAGGGAACGTGTGAAGGGGCCATAGCCACTATTGAGAACGTGTGGAGGAAGGGGTCTGATTTGATGAACCAGACTGGGAACCAGGAGGAGACCAGCTGTCAGCGATGCAGTGGGAGATATACAAACATCCACGCTTGAAAGTGGTCCACCAAATGAGACCAGAATCTGTGGACAGCTTCTGGGAGGGTGGGGATGGAGCCAGCGATGGCATCCAAGACAATCATGTGGATAGTCCACATGGCGATTGCAACCACCAGAGCACGGAGGGAGAGTGGGAGGGGGGAGGCCATTGATGAAGAAAACATATCTCTTGACAGACTGAAGGGATGCGTTTGATCTTGGCCCAGCAGACGTTGGACTTCGGGCCATATCACTTTAGAGGTGGGGCACTTCTTCAGGCGGTGGAACAGCGTTCCATACTGGCCACACACGACACAGGATGAGTGTAAAGCGTTAGAGCACTCAGCTGTATGGTACACCCGCCTCAGGCAGCGCCACACATGGGAGCAGACTTGAGGCTGCAACAGAGGATGGTGTGCGTATTTCCAGATAGTCTTTTGGGTCTCAGTGGAATAAGGGATGTCCATCATGTCCAGGTAGTCCACCCTGGATAGGACATGGGGTCGAATGGGGATCACGCCATCATGGATGGGTAGCCCCTGTACCTCTTGTGTGAACTGAGGAGAGGGGCGGCCTCTCTGGGCTGTGTGTCCGCTAATACAAATTCTCCACTCAGCGCTCCGCATGGAGAGGAGGATTCGTTTGTAGTGTGTTTTAGTCCCGTGAGGACCTGTGGCTGATGTGTGTGATGCGAGGGATTTCATCAGGGAGTGGGGGTTTGATGGATTGTTGAGGCCCAAGGCTTGGGAGAAAATGGAGTGGGCCATGTGGGACCAGTGTTGGGATGGGAGTGTAGGAGCGGTAACGGCTGCGATCCAAGTGCCCAGGATCTTGGCAACATGGGCTTTGAAGTCAAGCAGGCCCATGCCACCTTGATGATGAGGGCCAAACATGACCTCTAGCCATACTGGTGGAGGGCGGCCTGACCAAAGCCATCCTTGCAGCAAAGCATACAGGGATTTGAAGAAGCTTGGTTAGAAGGGGATGGCGTGGGCTCCGAACCAGACTTTGGATAGGAGCATAGAGTTGGCAAGAACAACCCTGCCAGTGAGGGTAGTAGGGTGGGCTCTGAGAGAGGCAATTCTCTTCGTCACGTTGTCCAGTATACGGCACTCCATTACTGCTGACGCATATCCGCCTGCCTCCATCCACATGCCCAGATGGCGCACTGGTCCTATGGTAGGACGTGGCATGAAGGGGAGCACCAGTGGAGCGGTGTGTGTTGATTTAGTAAGGCGTGGATGTGGGCGAGCAGATGGGCCGGGTTGGGAACTAATTGCTGGGTCCCAGCAGTTCTGAAACTGACCAAGGAGGATGATTTCGGTTTTGGAGGCGTTCAGTGCCGCGTTGCTTACCCGGGAATATTCCTGGATGAGGGCTTCAAGCGCGCGTGCATCTTTGTTATTAGACACCCCCACCACGCAATCATCTGCAAATGCCATCATCTTGACTGAGGTTTGGCCTGGCACATGGACCCCAGTGAGTTGGGCATTCACATTTCGCAGTAGTGGGTCAAGGCTGAAGTTGTATAATAGTGGGCTGAGGGGGTCCCCTTGTCGCAGGCCCCTTTGAGGGCGGACTACTTCCGTTAGGAAGCCTGGGCCACGCACTCCCATTGTCGCAGATTCCGTGAGCAGCATCACCCAGTTTATGAAGCGGGGGTAGGCAGTATTGATGGAGGCAGGCCCTAAGGTATTCCTAGTTTACTCTATCATAGGCCTTTTGATGGTCCAAGAATACAAGTGCCTCAGAGGCTGTGGACTGACATACACAAGCCACAGAGTGCACGTTATCCCAAATCGGCCTTCTGGGGATGAAACCAAATTGTTCTGGGAGATGGTGGCAGATGCTACAGTCCCTAAACGGTTAGCCATGATTTTTGTTAAAATTTTGGTGTCTGTGTTTGTTAGAGAAATGGGGCGCCAGTTGGCTAAGTCAAGCTTATCCCCTTTCTTGAAGAGTGTGACATTAAAGGCCTCATGTCCTCCTGGTAGGAGGCGCATTTCCAACAGGCTTTGGTTAAGTGAGGCTAGCAGCAATGGGGATATATATTTGAAATATTTTTTGTAGAACTCATATGGAATACCATCTGGGCCTGGGCATTTTTGGTTTGGAGCACCGCGAATGGCTGTCCATAATTCATTTGGAGTAAATAAATTCATTACTTCTGAGTATCAGAAAATGGTGCAGATATGAGCTTGGTTGAGAAATTCTGCCATTTCGGCCAGCTGAATTGGTTTGGCTCAGTATAACTTGGAGTAATATTTTTGCATTTCGATTGCTACTTCAGCCAGTGTGTCCACAATAGAATTATCCGATATTTGCACCTGTGTGCAGGACACGCTCTGGCATGGTGCAAAAATTTTTAAAGAAGTATGCGGTGCACTTGTCGCCTTTAGTGATGCATGTGGCCCTGTATTGGACACAAACCTGATGTTTGTGTTGCCTTTCAAGTGCGTTGAGGTGGGCGGCTGCCTCTGCCCACTTCTGGCCCCATGCAGGGCTGTATCCTGTGGCTGGAATGTTGGACTCCAAGTGGGCCAATTCTGCCAGCATGTGCGCGAGATAACCGCCGATGTGGCTCGTGAGCGTCTGGAGGAGAGATGGCGATAGTGGCGGATGGTGTCCTCTTTGAAAGTTGCCTATGTGGAAATGGGGTCCGCACAAAATGGTGCAACAAATGATTTTGCCAAATTTGCCTCTTCCACCCACGTTGAAAATCCTGGTGATGCGAGCTCGGGGGGGCGAATTTTGCATTAATGTGGGGCCTTTGCAACTGTGACGGGTAAGTGGTATGTTATCAAGACCAGTCGGTGGTCAGAGAATTCAATTTTCGTTGTTTTGAAGTGGGAGATGTGGGGTTGGAATTTCGCCACGTTAGAATAAGGTCGATGTGGGTCATGGACCTTAATTGGCCATTGTGGACGTGGGGACACGTCATGTTTTTGAGCAGTGGGGCATGTCACGGCAGCGCATCCATTAACCCAAGGGTGGCTTTTAGAACACGTAGTTCTATGTGACCCTGTGGGGCGTGGGGTGAGGGCGGCCACCGGTCCATTGGTGAGGTTAGCCAACAGTTCATGTCACCAACTAGAAAAGAATCAGGGGGTAGCGGGAGGGATTTGACTGACAAGAAAAATTCCTGACGCTCATGTGCACCGTTAGGGGCATAGATGTTGACAATTGTGTGCACAACATTAGCCCACGAGAAGGTGACAACGAGCACTCGGCCATTTAGGAATGTTTCTGAGGATGTGAATTTGAAAAAATTATTTTTCTGAATTAGCACCCCACCATGCTTTGACCAAAAGGATAGGTTGGGAGGAGCATTGTTTTCCAAGCTTCCTCAGAACCTTGTGGACAGTGGGACTCCTGGATGGCCAGGATATCCATGAGTAAATTGTGTTGTAAAAAACTCAGTTTCCTAGCCCGGGATGGGGAGGCCTTGAGTCTGGCGATATTCAGCGTCCCTATAGTGAAGGTTTCCCCATCACACCTTAGGTTCGAGGGGGTGGGCCCCCAGGCCCACCAGCCTCTACAAGGTCCCCACGGGCTTTCACAGCAGCGTGGGTATTAGCAGCAATGCTATTGGGGTTTTTGTTAATTTTTGTGGAAAGAGTCGCGTTGGCTTTAGCATTCACTTTTTGTTTTCCCAACGTCAGATGAATTTTTTGCAGTGTGGATAAGTTTGGTGCATTGTCAAGTGGGGCAAAAAAATTTGCAATTGAGATGGGTCCCAAGTCAGTTTCAACCAGAGCTTGGGTGCAGCGATTGGGTGAGATCAAATCTCCCATCGGATCCTCAGATTGAGTGGCCCGCTCAGCATGGGCCTCCCAATCTGATTGGGTGATAGATTCCTGAGTCACTTCCTTCGCGAAGGTCTCCATGTCCTCCTGGCGTTGTGAGTGTGGGATGGTGGTGGTGGCCTTGGCCGCTTCCTTGGCCGCGGCCCTACATGCCTGCTTGGCCTTCTTCTGCTCCTGCGGGGAGATGGGCTTTACCAATAGGTAGCAGCCTTGTGCTCCCCACAGGAAAGCCTCCTTGGTGCTTGAGGTTGGTTCGTAGTGCACCTCTCCGCTGGCCATGGCCGCTGAGGGGTGCTCTTGGAATGTGACGCCCTCCTTGATGGGGCATGCGTGCGCCTTATGGCCAAATGCGTCACAGTGGGTGCAAATGGGGGGTGCGCTGCCCACAGTTACCCAGAATGGGTGGGTGGTATGCCCTGCGATGTCAATAAAGGTGGAGTGTGGGATCTGGGTTAGGTCCTTCACGATCTCCTCAGTTGGGGTCAGAACTGTGATGGCTTTGCCGGTGCACAAGTGTGGCATCAGCGTGAAACATTGCATTTCAAAAGATTGTATTTCGCCATATATGGCGAGACCATCTTTCAGGTGTTGCTCCAAAATGTCACGTTTTACCATAGGCAAAAAGTCAAACGTGAGGAAAATTTGGTTTGATTTTGTCCATCTGGTGCGTTTGGTTTTGATGACCCATTGCCCTTCGGGGAGGTTGACCACTATGTGCACCGCTGCAGCCTCATCTGCTGCTATTTTGCTTTCAAAACCCAGGTCCAGTCAACCGTGCAACATGGAGTGAGGTGCAACGTACACCGCGGTCAGGAAAATTTTGTGTACATCTTCACAAAATTTTTCCCATAAGGCCATTTTTTGGATGTCCAGATACACACAGACTCTGAATTCCACCGACAAAAGTGGCTGGGAGTGTGGCGTGTTGATGTACTGGTTGCATCGTGCTTGCTATGCGAGTATCTCCGGGGAAATTGTGACCACCAGTTTTTTGAGATTTTTTTCTATTCCGCCAGATTCTCTGGGGCGTTTTCGAACATTAGAGGCCGTGGGCCTTCCGCCTGCTCCTCTTGCCTTGCTTGCCCAACTGCTCCCAGACATGGGCGCAGACTAATCTCCTCTATGAGATTATCAAACTAGATTGAGTCTTGAATTGAATAGGTTGCAAAAGTATTTTCAACGAGAAAGAAAAGTTGCAAAAAGTGAATAATGATCATATTTATAACTCTAACATTGTTTTTAAAGAAGTTTTATGAATTTAAAAAAACAAACGCATATATAATAATGTATATAATATTAATATCATTTACAATAAGACTGATTTTATTACTATTTTATAATAAAATATTTTGGACTGATAGTTATTTACATTTATTTATTCCCACTTTATTATATTATATAACTGACCACTAACAGTGCAAAGTATTTGCATAGGTCACCTAGTCTCTCTATATTTAAAATCATTAATGTTTATAACATGTCATCCAAACTACTAATCACCTTCAACTAACTTTATTTTTTTTGGGGAAAGCAAACCATGAGATGGACACTTTTGATATATAAACTAAAAAGCACAAACATAAGCTAGAGACACCCCAGAGAAGCTAATGCTGTCTCTTGTTGCCAGCGGGAATACCAAATAAAGGAAGGGAATATCATGAGTAGAGGCTTGTGCCACTATTGAGCACATATGAAAGAAAAGGTCTTAAGCGATGAACCAAACTGGAAACCAGGATGATACTAACTGACATTGACAGGATAATAGGTAGCCAAACAACCATGCTTGAAAGTGTTCTATAAGGTATGACTGTAATTGGCATAAAGCTTCTTGGAGGGTTTAAGTAGAGTCTGAATTGGCATCCAAGACAACTGTGTAGATAGTTTACATAGTGATTGCAACCACTAAAGCTTGGAGGAAAGGTTGTATAAAGGAATTCAAGGACAAAGTGAAGATGTCCTTAGGTAGGCTGAAGGGCTGTGTTTGCTTCTGACAAAAGAGATGTTGAACCTCATGCCAGATTACTTTTGATGGGGCACTCTTTCAGGTAGTGGACTAAAGTCCCATATTGGTCACACACAACACATGAGGAGTATGGTGCATTGGATCACTCAGCATTACAGTATACCCATTTCAAGCAGTGCCATCCATGGAAACAAAAATGCTGCTGCAAAAGATGGTGATGGCATACTTTCAGATGACTTTCTGGGTTTATAGGTAGTAGGGAATATCCAACATATCCAGATAATCAACCCTGGCCATGATAGGAGATCTCCTTGGTATCAAAGTGTTTAGAATGACTTGGCCTTGTACTTCCTGTGTGAAGCAAGGAGTAGGGCAACCCCTCTGGGCAGTGTGCCCACTGATGCAAAATCCTCACTCAGCGCTCCACATAAAGATGAGAATTTTTTTGATGTGGGGCAACGTCCCATGCAGGCCCACTGCAGAGGGATGTGAGGCAAGACATTTTAACAGAGAATGGGGTGGGTAGGATTGTTGAGGCCCAGGATGCGGGAAAAGTTATAGCAGGCCACACGTGACCAGTGTTGGACTTAGAGTGTGTGATTGGTGACTGCAGAGATCCAAGTGCCAAGTATTTTGGTGGCAAGGGCCTCAAAGTTGAGCAGGCCCATACCACCACTATGGCGAGGGCCACACAAGACATCCAGGTGCACTGGTGGTGAGCTGCCTAACCAAAGCCACCCTTGCAGGAGGTCATATATATTGAGGTGAAAAAAGACGTGAAAAAGGTGATAGTATGGGCCAAACTAAACTTTAGAAAGGAGCATTGAGTTGGCCAGCACAACCTTGCCTGTGAAGGAAGTTTGATGGGCTCTGAGGAAGGCGATGCATTTTGTGACATTGTCCTGGGTATGGTGCTCCATCACCAATAAGGTGTACCCTTCCGCCTTTAGCCACACACCCAAATGGCATACTGGGCCAGCAGTGGGTCTTGGCACAAAAGGAGCACAAGCGGGGCAGTATGTGGTAGGCGGGGCAAGAGAACCCATGAGCTAGCTGCTGAAGCAGGTAGAAATTGGGACGCTAATGACCAGTGGGCTTGGAACAAACCAAGGAGAATGATTTCAGTTTTTGAGACATTAAGTGCAGTGTTAGTTAGCCTGGAGTAAACCTTAATAGTAGCCTCAAGCGCGCATGCATCTTGGTTGTTTGACACCCCAACCACACAATTATCATCAAATGTCACCATCTTAACTGGTGCTTGGCCTTGCAAATGGACACTGGTAAGGCAGGCATATACATTGCACAAAAGTGGGTCAAGGCTGAAGTTATACAAGAGTGAGCTCAAAGGGTCCCTTTGGTGGAGTCCCCTTTGAGGGTAAACTACATCAGTGAGGAAGCCAGGGCCATGCACAGCAATTTTGGAAGATTTCATAATTAACATCACCCTGTTAATGAATCAGTGGAGAAGGTGGAACTTGTGGAGGCAGGCTTTGAAGTAATCCCAGTTGACTCTATCATAATCCTTCTGTTGGTCTAAAAACAAGTGCTCCAGTAGCTTTGGATTAACAGACGTTGTCTACAGTGTGTATATTGTCCCAAATAGACCACTTGGGAATGAAACCAAATTTCTCAGAGAAGATTATATCAGAGGCAACTTCCCCTAGGCGGTTGGCCATAATTATAGTAGATAAATTTTGGTATCCGTGTTAGTAAGTGAATATATGGTGCAAGTTGGCCAAGTCCAGCTTATCCTCTTTTTTATAAAGCATTATTGTGAAAGCCTTCTGGCACCCAGGAAGGAGGCACATTTATAACAGACACTTATTTGTTGAGGCAAGCAACAAAGAGGAGAAATAATTGAAAAAATCTCTTATAGAACTCATAGGGAATCCCATCTGGACATGGGCATTTCCTGTGTGGAGCACCGTGAATGGAATACCAAAGTTTGTCCCAAGAAATTAAATTTATCAACACCGGATAATAAAAATTGGTGAAGATATGTGCACTTTTTGAAAAATTTGACAACTTGAGTCAGTTCAACTAAATCAGAGCAATACAAATTAGAGTAATAGTTTTGAACATTGATTGTCACTTCAGCCAGAGTATCAGTGATGGAGTTAAAGCTGCCTCACCTGTGTGCAGGCTAAGCTCTGTTGTGGTGTAAAAAATTTTCAGAAAAAGTAGGTGGAGCATGTGTCACCCACCATTATACATTTGCTTTGTAATGTACACAAATGCAATGTCTTTGTTGCCTTACCAGTGCGTTGAGGCGAGCAGACACCTCTGCCCACTTGCAAACCTAATCAGGATGTATTCTGAATCAGGGACTGTCAGCGGTAAAGTTCTTCAGACTGGCGCCAGGGTTTGCGGTGGCTCAAAGCTGAAAAATTTGTAAAGAGTGCTGAGGAGGAAACGGGAAAATGGGTTAGAATACTGAATATTTTATTAAACTAAAAGGCTTCAATACATATAGGGTGCGTTGGGACTTGGTGTCTTCAGGATTGTTGGGGCCTCATCTGTTCAGGATCTTTACTGATCTTCTGGAATGGCCTCCTCATGGGCGTCCTCAATGGGTAGCGTTGCTCACCTGACTGAATGGGTGGAAACGCCACCCCACGTGACTCAGGAATAGGGGAGGAGGATCCTTAAATAGATTTAGCTCAGGTAGGTTTTATGACTGATTTGACATGGCCTGATTCGGAATAAGGTAATTCAATTCAGTTTTATCTCAAATTCTGACAATGCCCCCCTCAAGATCCTGTCTGAGGGGGATAAACAGCCATAGGAACTGACCATGCACCCAATTTACTACAGTCCCTTGATTGATGTTAGCAATGGAGTACTCAGACTTCACCTTATGTATGACTTTATATA
>JAKSZP010000999.1:0-16229 GCA_022478985.1 Massospora cicadina | reverse complement strand
TAGACTTCCCTATGCTTGGTTGGTTAGCCTTTGTTCACTGCTCTATAAAATTGCAGTGCATTATGGCAGTTGATTGCTCTCTCAATTCATGTTCAATTCACTTTTTGTTATAAAAAGTGATATTTGTGAGAGAGGGGCTGATTATGCTAGAGGAGGTATTTTTAAAATCAATTAGACTTTTGATTCAAAGTTTTGATTTAGATAAACTTGTTAAATACCCGAATGACCACTAACCACTTAACAAACCATTTAAAATATTAGATCAGCTGAATATCAAACTGCTCAGCTGTAACAATATAGCGAATACCATCAAAGTATATATAGGTTTTTCACTTGTTACATATAAAACTTTTTATTTACTGTTAAATTAATATTTTTTAAAATTCATAAACCTTCTCAGGCATGCACACAACTCACCAAAGTTTCATCACAATTGGATGAATGGTGTAGGAATGCATTCGGGACATACACACAGACAGACACAGACAGACATTCATTTTTATATATATAGATTAAGCTGGAAATCGGGTGGCTAAACTTGCCATTCAACCCCTTGATATTAGAGGTCAATGGTACTTTGTGCCATGTAAGCGAATACATCAGTTGAATTAGTAAGTTTAGGAAGGTAAACCTATCCGATGATAACCCTCACGCTAGGATTTCCAACTTACTCCAAACTGGATTATACCCTTCGCAGATCCAACTTTAACCCTTATACTCAACTTATAAACTGCACTCCTTAAACTACGTTAGGTAGGTAGACCAAAGTTATGGTGGTAACGGATTTTACGCAAAGCTAATTGTACGTTTTAAGATATTTGGTTTTGGTTCGGCAAAGGTTTATAGTTCAGGGTGCGTTTGTGCGGGGTATTAATTAACCTGGGGTGGGTAGCCATCTTTCTTTTAGTTTAAAGTTTAATAAAGTTGCGCCGGTGGATGAACCCTTAGAAAGTTTTTGCAGTGGCCGTACAGCTTTGGGGTTTCAAAGTGCCTTCCTAACCCTAAATTTTATCCAGATGGGGTTGGCTCGTGTTGAAGGTGCGGTTTTTTCGGTTGTAAGCTTTTTTTTGGGGGGGGGGTACGGGGGTGGGGAAATCTGAAGGCGTTCAGGTCGGAGCGTAGGATCCTTATCATGGGGATGGGCCCTATCGCTGGGCCGGTACGAGTTAAGCATCTTGACCTTTGGTTGGGTTGGTGGGATCAGAGCTGGTCGTGGTTCCGTTGGTTATCGCCGGTAGGGTGAGCTAGTTGGTGTTAACGTCGGGTATTTGGTTCGCTATTTTGGTGGAAAAGATTGTGTTTTGTTTTCACCCGCACGTTGCGATTGGGCCCACCCGGTAACGGGTTACTTATTCAAGTTCTAATCCTTGTCAACCTTAGTGTGGTCGTCACAAGGGTTAAACGTTGTTGCTTTGAGGCCTTTAGGAAGGTGCGTTATAAAGTTGATGGGTGGGCGGGTTGTAAAATGGTTTATCCTCGATACCGTTCAACTATTTGCTGGAATGGTGAGGTGGGTTAGGCTTTACGGCCTTAGCCCGGTTAAGAGGGAGGCCGATAATTTTCCACCCGCTTTTATTTTTTTCCGATCGCCGGAGTGGCCACGTCGGGCTTAAGGGGTTTGGTGGAGCTCGTCCAGGTTTGGCCAGACGGGGTCGTAGGCGATTTAAACGAACTATTTAAGCTATTGGCGTTGTCCTTTCGTGGTTAGCTGGGTTATTTAAAGTGGGGCTCAAGGGCCATCCCATCGACACCCCTTGAGCCGCGCCCATCTTAAACCTGCCGCCGTGTAAACCGTTACGCTTCTGGCGCGCTTTAAAAGGCTGGATGGTTTAGTTATTTCAACATGGGACAAGGTTGGGTGGATGCTTCTACTGGGGTGCGGGTTACCGCTTGCAACTTGGGCTGCCTTACTTCCAAAACTGATTTTGAAATAGATTTTACCACCGGTATGGGAAGCGTTAGCGAGCTTACCGGAGAGGAGAGGCCTCAGGCGAGAGCGGAAGATCCAACCGAATCGCGCCCCGCGCCAGTTACCTTGGCGGCGGAGCCTATACCGCTGGCATCTTCAAACATCGACATGCCGGCCCCGGGGGGTTCCCTCAGCACCACCCCCAACGGGAACGGCCATCCGGAGAGCGTAGCGAAGCGGAGTAGCGCTCAGATCGACTACATCCAAGAGCTGCTCCAGAAGATGAGTGCCGATGATCGGAGCCACTTGCCCCTGTCGCAGCTCAGCCCCCGCCAGCTGGAGTCTGAGACGATGCTGACCTCCATGATCGACGACATCCATGACCGGTTAAGTGGGCTGGCCCGGCCCAAGGATAAGGCGCTGCGGTTAACCCTGCAGACGCTCAAGTCGGCGCTGGTGGCCGAGCGGTCGCAACTGCAGGCGGCTCGCACCGACCCATTGGTGCTACACGACGACGACGATCAGGACCAGGAGCAGGTGCTCGCCATTGAACCCCCCTTCGATGAGACCATCTACGCCAGCCCCGGTTCCTCGCCCACCACCCAACCCGGGCTGAAGGAGCGGCTAGCCCTGGCCATGGTTCCCACCACCGATGTTGAGCCCACATCTGAGAATTCCGACGCGAGCCTGGTGCGCAGCGAGGCGTTCCAGGCGTCGCTGCGCACGCGGCTGTCGGCCAAGAAGTTTGTGGCGTACGCGTGGTGCTCGTGGTGCTTCCGGCGCACGGTCCATGGGCGGGCGCAGCGCAATTTGCTGCGGCGCTCGCGCTACAAGTGCACCGAGTGCGCCCAGACCACGCTCAAGTGCCGCACGCACTGCGGCGCGATGGCGCGCGGGCATCCGGATTACGACGAGGAGCTGTGCGCGCGCTGCGACGGCACGCTCGGCGACTGGGGGGAGGAGCGCCCCTCCAAGCGGGGGTACTGTAGCATGTGCTTCCATCAAAGCACCCACCACCTCATCCACCGCGGGTACGTGCTGCACGACACGTACCGGTGCGGCTACTGCAAGGCGCCCACCTTCCTGTGCGCCACGTGCCAGACCAACTTTGGCGCCTTCGGGAGCCATCTGGTGCTCATCTCCGAGCTGCTGCACTACACCTGCGCCCGGTGCGGGGATCACATCTCGAGTTGGGAGGATCTGGACCCCGCCCTACGCCAGCTCGGTTCCGGTGACCTGGCCTCCAGCGCCGCCCCGTCCCGCAAGCCGCCCCTGCGGTATCAGCACCCCTTCGAGTCCTTCGCCGAAGTGCGGGCGCAGGTGGCGTGCGAGGCGCTGGTGGACGGCGAGGAGTTCTTCGCCCGCAGCCACCAGTGGATCTCCGAGGCCAAGGATACCATCTTTCTAAGCTGCTGGTGGCTAGCGCCCTTCGTTCACCTGCTGCGTAGGCGTGGTGAGCCGCTCGATGACGCGTCACGGCTGTGCGATCTCCTCTGGGCCCGGGCCGATGCGGGGGTGCGCGTGTACGTCATCATCTGGCACAACTCGATGTTTCTCTCGCTGTGCAGCGAGGAGGCGAAGCAGCTGCTGGAGGCCAACCACCCCAACATCCACGTGATGCGCCACCCCAGCTACACCCTGCCCAGCTTCATGTGGACCCACCACCAGAAGTTCCTAGCCATCGATTACTCGCGGGCCATCGTCGGCGGCTTCGACTACGCCGTCGGTCGGTTCGATACCCCCCAGCACCGCCTCACCGACCTCGGGGTCCCCAGCCATCTCCGCCCGCCCTCGCCCGGCCCCCGCGTCCCTCCCGAGGATGGCGGCGACCTCCAACTGTCGGATGCTGACGCCCTCGCCCGCATCCGCGGCATGGGGGAGGCCCTCGCCTTCCTGCGCCTGCAGCGGGAGGGCACCACCTACGATCCCCACTACCTCTGGCCCGGCATCGACTATTACCAGCCCCAGGACGCCCGCCCCGAGAACTACCATACGCCCCACCTGCCGATCGTTGACCGGTTGCGCCGGTGCCGGATGCCGTGGCACGACGTCTCGGTAGCGCTCGACGGGCTGGCCGCCTACGACGTGTGCGCCAACTTTGTCGAGCGCTGGAACCACCACCGCCGGAACCACCCGTTTGACGGGGCCCCCCAGCTGGGCCTCCCCAAGCCCCCCGCAGCTGGCCGGGCGCGCGCGGCGTCCACCTGCGAGGTGCAGGTGGTGCGCTCCCTCGGGGCCTGGTCCGGGCTGCGGGGGCGCACCACCGAGGCCAGCGTCTACGGGGCGTACCTGTCCGCCATCGGGCGGGCGCAGCACTACATCTACATCGAGAACCAGTATGTGGTGTCGTCGACGGCCGGGGGCGGGGTCGAGAACCGGATTGTGGCAGCGATCCTTGAGCGCGTCCGGCTCGCCATCCGCCAGCGACGTACCTTCCGCGTCTTCGTCATGTTCCCCATCCCCGAGGAGACGGGGCGCCCCGCCAACCACATGCTGCAGCTCTCGTACCAGACGCTCTTCCGCGGCGGCTTCTCGCTGCTCGACCAGCTGCGCCTGGAGTTCCCCGGCACCGACCCCTTCGAGTACGTCGGGTTCTACTTCCTCCGCACCCACGGCACCCTCGTCGGCGGGGCCGCCCCGGGCCAGCCGGAGTTCAGGTGCGTCACCGACATGGTGTTCGTGCACAGCAAGGTGATGCTGGTGGACGACGAGGTGGCCATCGTCGCCTCCAACAACCTCAACGACCGTTCCATGGTGGGGGACCGTGACAGCGAGCTCGGCGTGGTGATCCTCGATGCCGCCCGGGTCCCCATGCGGATGGACGGTGCAGCGTTTGAGGGGCGGAAGTTCGCCCATGAGCTGCGCGTCAGGCTGTGGCGGGAGCACCTCGGCCTCGTCGGCGCCCGCTACGACCACCACCCGTGGGTGCTGCGGCTGGCGGAGGATCCCATCGGCGCCCCGGTGTACCACGGCATCTGGCGGCGCGTCGCCGAGCGCAACACCCGCATCTACCGGGAAGTCTTCCCGCACATCCCCTCCAACGCCTTCGCCACCTTCCAGGCGTGGGAGCAGTTCGCACTCGACGTCCGCAGCGGGCGGCTTGAGAGCCCGGTGCTCGAGCGCCTCCCCCACCTGGCGCAGGTCCAGGGCCACCTGTGCTTCCACCCCACCCGCTTCTGCCACCAGGACTCCCTCGACTGGGCCATCCTGGAGGATATGGTCGGGAACGAGCTCGTCTCGTGACAACACCCTAAAGTTGGGCTGCGGCATGGCACCCTCCTGCCAAGCCGCTCGGTTTGGCTGGGCTACCCGCTGGAACCGGGGCGGCCCCGATCCTTGTGTCGCAGGCGGGGTGGGGTTCTGTGGCCAAGATGACCCCGCTCAAGCAACTGTGCCGCTCGGTTTGCACCCTCCCCAACCACCTTAAAAGTGTAACCTTAAATGGACCCTTATGGGGTGGGCTCAGTTTGGTGGCCTTGGGTGAGCGACCAACTCCGTTGGCGCGCGCTTACGATGAAACTGGGTCGATTTGGGGCAAAGCTCCCCAATTAAAACCGTCTAGGGTTAACTGAGCTTATTAAAGGATGTATAAACGCTTCAGGCCATTAGCGGGAGGGTTGGGTGATAGGGAGGGTCAGCCAACAAAACCTGGCGTGCTGGCTCAACTTGTAATAAGTCCAAAGAACTTATAATAGGCTAAAAGGGCAACTCTACCCCGAAGCCAAGCGTCCCCCAACTTACACCCCACACCTCTACCCGTACGGCGGTTGGGTTTTAAGTTACCAGCGCTCACCAGGTGGTCATAACTTCGAATCGCATCACCCCCCCGCCAACGGATAGATCGATAGGTTGGTACGCTCCCACCCCCACTAGAGCTAATGGGAGGCCCCCCAAAACCTTAAATGGCCTTCGGTAACCGGCCATCTCAAACCCCGGGCGGAGGCTAAACTCGCTTAGGTCTACAGCCTCCAGCTGATTTTCATCAAAAGCCTTTAAACCTAACTTACGGAGGCTGACCAAAAAACTGAAGGTTGGTCCACCGTCGACCACCACCCCACGGTTTACCCCTCCCCCTCCTGTTTAGATCAGGCCTAGAGGTTCCATCTCACCGACCCCCGATCGGTTTCACCATTAAGGCTATAACCCATCAACACGGGATGCTTACCCCATCCCCCTAAACCCTTCCAAGGTGGTATGGGTTTGCGAAAGCTTAAGTTTTAGGCCGGGCTTGGGCGTTCCAGTATAAGCTTTGAACTTACCCGAGTTGATAAGGTGGGTAGCTAAAATCCAAAGTTTCCTAAAGTGGCCCACGGCAATTTAAAGTTTGGTTTTTGGGGGGGGGTCATGAACCCACCTTGGGGATCTGTGACCTATCCCATTGCGAGATTGAGTGGTTTTATGTAGTTTGAAATGAAAGTTATATTTTCAATGGATATTATTTTAAGTATCAAATATTTTAACCTCACTTTGTTTCATGTCACCATTCACCTTTCAGGATATCAGTGTTAGCTTTATATTTCTGTTAGTATGCAGTTGGGTAGTTATTTCACTTGGGGCCCATATGGCCCACGTTGATCACTGACTCATCCCCTAGAGAAATAAAGTGTTTTTGTAGTTTAAACCGAATCCAGCTGTGTAAAGTTATTTTACTTGGGGGTCATATGATCCAATTTGATCCGACCCATCCCCTAGAGAGATAAAGTGTTTTTTGTATTTAAAACAAAAGTTATAGTTTCAATAAATAATACTTTAAGTATCAAGTATCAACCCTTTTTCATGTCACTATTCACCTTTAACCCTTTCAGCCCTTTAAAAAAATCTTCCGTTTTTTGGCCTTAAATTTGGCGCGAATTTCTTAGCCGGCGTTCACACTTTTTGTAATCTTTTTGGTCCTTGTCCGTAACATAAATATCTAGTAGATTTGGTCCTTGTCCGTAACACGAATATTCGACAAATTTTGAAATAAATCTATATAAATCTTATTTTAATTGGACGCATATTTGCGTTTTTAGATTTACATCACCCTCCATTTTTGGGACGCATATATGCGTCGAATGATTGAAAGGGTTAAAATAGCAAACTTAAATTTGTTTTTTATTAAATGCAGTTTTACAGGCTTATTTCACTTGGGGGTCCCTATGAACAATCTTAAAATCACTGGCTCATCCCATTAAAGATAAAGTAACTTTAATTTAAAACCAAAGTTACAATTTCAATCCATAGTATTTTCTGTATCAAATATTTCACTTGTACTTTATTTTTGTGTGATCGTTCTCCATTCAAGGTATCAAAGTTAGATTTGTATTTTTGCCAAAACTGTTTGTGTAGAGTTATATTACTTAAGGCTCCATATGAACCACTTTGAGTTAATCACTGTTCCATCCTATTGAATAGTGTTTTTTGTATTTAGACTAAAGTTATAATTTTAGTACTTTGGCTATAAAATATTTTACCCTTGCTTTATTTTTATCCTACATTTACCATTCAAATTATCAAAGTTATATTTTTATTTTATTAAAATGCAGTCATGTAGATTTATTTCACTCTGAGGTCTATATGAGCCACTTTGGAAATCACTGACCCATCCCCTAAAGAAATATGTGTTTTTTGTTTTAAAATAAAATCTAGATTCAATAAAAATACCCTAGCTATAAAGCATTCTAACCTTTATTTTTTGTCACCATTCACCATTTAAGATATCAGTGTTAGTTTTGTATATTTGCTAAAATGCAGTCGTGTAGGCTTATTTCACTTGGGGTCCATATAAACCACTTTGATCACTGACCCATCATATTAAAAAATAGAGCTTTTTTGTATATTGAAACAAAAGGTATAGCTTAATAAATACTACTTTAGGTATCAAACGTTTTACACTTTGTTTTTGTGTCACCATTTACTATTCAAATTATCAAAGTTAGATTTTTACTTTGCTATTAAACAATTGTGTTGAATTATATTACTTGAGGTCCTTATGAACCACTTTGGGAAGCACTGATCCATCCCATTAATAAAATAAAATGTATTTTGTATTTTAAAACAGAAGCTAAAATTCAATAAATAAGTTTTATAGTATCATATACTTTACTATCACTTTATTTTTGTCATGTTCACATGACTTTATTGAAGGGGTCAATTGCCAAGACAAGCTGGGCGCCAAGAGTCAAAAAAGGTTAAGCTACAAGATCTTCCTGACTTAAGGCACACCTTGGACCAATGTTGGGTGCAGGCCAGATATGCTTAGGTTGTTCAGAGGAAGCGCAAGTTGCCCAGCCATGTGTAACAGCAATAGCATTATAACAGACAAGCTACCATTTAATTAACAACAGTTCTATTCAGTTACTCAGTAAACAGGGGTTAAAACCTGTTCAATTTACAAAATTTCCAACTCAGGTTGGCCTTGACTTCAATCAATCACTCAAGTTCAGTCAATTTCAAAGTACAGTACCCTGTCAGAAGGAAGCATGCACTTATTGGTGCACCTGGGCTTAGTACCACTTTCACTGATTGATGATTCCCCAAATTAGCTTAAATATGTTTGCTCAAGACCAATCTTTCTCATTGGTTATCCTCTCTTAAAATAAATCCCCATCTGTTTGCATTTTTTAATTTATGCTTACTGGTGAGAACCTCTGCATAGACCTCCTTGAGGAGGTCTCCAACAAAGTTATACGTTCTAATTTTTCTAAAATATGCACCCAATCAAGTGAACCATTGGGCCCCCTTGGTTCTCTCCAAATTTAGCACCCAAACCCACCAGCACTAATCTCCACTTGGGTATAGGTCCCCTGTGAGGCCCACTCAAGTGTTGCTATTTATTTGTTTCCAATTCCTCTACATCATGTTATACTGCTCACACAGGGTTACTTTGGCTCTGGCACCCTTTGTGGTGCCCCTTTTTTTATAATCCTGATGACAAGTTTCCTGGTGTTGTGGCAGTGCACCACACACCACCTCACTGGGAACTGGAGAGTTATAGACACTCTCTTGACAATTTTCATGTCACCATTCACCATTCAAAGTATCAAAGTTAGATACGTGATTTGCTGCAATGCAATTGTCTAAACTTATTTCAAATGGGGTCCATACAAACCGCTTCTGAAATCACTGACTCTCCCATTAAGAAATAATGTAAAATTTGTAGTTTTTATACAAATGGTAAAGTTTTAATTATAATACTTTAAGTATCAAATATTTTAACCTTACTTTGTTTCATGTCACCATGTATCATTTAAAATATCCATATTAGATTTGCAATTTGCTATTATGCAGTTGTGTAAAGTTATTTTACTTGGGGTCCATATGAAACATTTTTGGAATCACTGACCCATCCCATTAAAAAGTGCCTTTTTTTTTTAGTACTAGATGGTCCCAATTAAAAAGTGCCTTTTATATTTTTTAAACAAAAGTTGTATTTTTTAAATAATACTATTTTTAGTATATACAATAGCCTTTATTTTTATATCAGCGTTTACCATTCAAATTATTAAAGTTAAATTTTTATTCTGCTAAAATGCAGTTGTAAAACATGTTTCACTTGGGAGCCATACAAACCACTTTAGGAATCACATATTCATCCCATTAAGAAATAAAATGTTTTTGTATTTAAAACAAAAGATAAAGTATCATGAATGATAATTTATCAAACATTTTAAGCTTACTTTATTTTTTTGTCACCATTCACATAAGTTTTATAATTAATTTTTTATTCTGCTAGAATGCAGTTGTGTTGTTATTTCACTTAAATCCATACGAACCACTTTGGGAATCACTGACCCCATCCCATTGAAAATTAAAAAGTCTTTTGTATTTTAAAGAAAAATTACAAACTTCAATATATAATACTTTAAGTATTAATTTTGCTTTAGTTTATCTTTATGTCACCATTCATGACATCAAATTATATCTATATATTGCTATTATGTAATTGTATAGAATTATTTCACTTAAGGATCTATATGAACCACTTTAGGAATCACTGATCTATCCCATTACAAAATAAAGTGTCCTTTGTATTTTTAAACAAAAGGTATAGTTTCAATATATAGTACTTTGGGTATAAAATTTCAATTTACTCTATTTTTATGTTGCCATTCACCATTCAAGAGAATTGATTAAAATTATTTTTCTAAAAATGCAGCCAAGTAAATTTATTTTACTTGGGGGTCCATACGGACCACTCTGGGAATCACTGACCCATCCCATTGCAAAAATAGTATTTTTATTTTGAAGCAAAAACTACAGATTTAAAAATAACTATTAGTAACTAATTACTCTTACTTTATTTTTATGTGATCATTCACCATAAAAGAAGTAAAGTTAGATCTTTAGTTTGCTAAATTGCGTTGTTTAAACTAATTCACTTGGAGTTCTATATGAATACTTTGGGAATCACTGATCTATCCATTAAAAATAAAGTGACTTTTGTAGTTTTGCACAGAAGGGATCAATTCAATAAAAATACTTTATATATCAATGAAATTACCCTAATTTTATTTATGTCACTATTCATCATTTAAGTTTGCAAAATTAAATTTTTATTTTTGCAAAATGCAGTTGTGTAGTTATATTACTTAAGGTCCATAAATCATTATATGATTCACTGCCCCATCCCATTGCAAAAATAGAGTAAGTTGTATTTAAACAAGAGGTAAATTTGCATTATTAATATATGTAATAAATATGTTACCCTTACTTTATTTAAATATCTTATTCACCATTCAAGAGAAAATATTAAGATTTGTATCTTTCTAAAATTCAGTCATGTAGAGTTTTTTCAATTGGAGGTCCATATAAAGCACTTTGGAAATCACTGACTCTTCCATTGATAAATAAAATAAAATTTGTAGTTTTTGTACAAAAGGTAAAGGTTCAATAAATACTCCTTTGAGTATCATATATTTTAACCTTACTTTATCTCATGTCATTATTCATTATTCAGGATATTAATGTTAGATTTGTATTTGTTGATATGCAGTTAAATAGCGTTATTTTTGGGGATCCATATGAACCACTTAGGTAGTATTTGCCCATTCCAAATACAAGTAAATTGTTTTTTTGTATCCTTAAACAAAAAGTTACACTTTCAATAAATAATAACTTAAGTTTCTAATATCTAACCTTACTTTATTTCTTGTCACTATTCACCATTTTGTTATTAAAAAGAGATTTTTATTTTGCTATACTGCAGTCATGTAGCCTTTATTTTTCTTGGGGAGTAACAGCCATCTTGGGCATTACTGACCCATCCCATTAGAAAATACAGCTTTTGATAGCTTGAAACAAAAAGTATAGCTTCAATAAATAGTATTTAAAGTATAAGAAATTTTACTCTTTATCATTTTTATGTGATCATTCACCATCTATGTTATCAAAGTTAGATATATGATTTGCTAAAATGCAGTTGCATAGAGTTACTTCACTTGAGGGATCCATTATGAATTACTTTAGGAATTATTCACTATTATATTAAAAAGAAATTCCTTTTGTATTATAAAACAAAAGGTATAGGTTCAATGAATATTACTTTATGTATCAAATGGTTTTACCTTACATTATTCCATGACACCATTACCATTCAAGATTTCAAAGTTAAATTTTTTCATTTTGCTAAATGCAGTCATGTAAACCTATTTCACTTGGGTGTCCATATGAACCAGTTTAGGAATCATTAGCTATCCCAAAAAAGAAATGCTTTTGTATTTTAAAACAAGTGTTGTGATTTTAAAAAAATAATATCATTTTAAGTATCTTATATTACCCTTTCTTTATTTTTGTCAACATTTAAATTCAAGGTATCAAAGCTAAATTTTTATTTTTGCCAAAATGTAGCTGCATAGATTTTTACACTTCAGAGTTCATATGAACCATTTTTAGAATTACTGACCCATCTCACTGCAAAAATAAATTGTTATTGAATTTTAAAAATAAATGGTAAATTTTTATTGATGGTACTTCAAATATCAAATATTTACTTTTTTTAATTTTATGTAAAATCAACATTCAATGTTCATGATTTCAAAGTTAAATCAGTATTTTGCTATTATTCAGTTGTGTAGAGTTATTTCAGTTAGAGTCCATACAAACCACACTGGAGACCATGTCAGGATTCTGTCTCCAAATAAAAGAATTAAGCTAATCTGATGATGGGATTTCAATTAAATCTAAGGGTTTAGTAAAAACTATGGTCAGGGATAATCCCTGATTAACTGTATCAAAACCTTTCAATATTGGGGTCCAAACTAACTTAGGAGGTCAAATAATGATACTTTGACAACTGTACTCAGGTGCCGCAGAATCCCCAAGTAGCAAATTAGGGTAGATCTTGGCTCCAAACTGCTTGGTATTTTCCCTGAAGTACTTAACAAACTTCTTTACAATTAATTTTGAGGGAAAATAAACATTACATTCTTGTTTAACCTATTTTGTTGCAGCTACTTTGATACCAAGTTAATAGATGATCACCAATTAAGGAGTGTTTTCCCTTAATTGTTAGCCTTCAACTAAGTCATTAAAATTCCTTTTTTTGGGGCAAATCCCCTGAACTCTGCAGGGACAGATGGATTTACTCCCCCTCATCCCAAAAAAATTAATGCTACCTTTTAGGTGACCCTGAGTTTCCAGCAAAATTTACAATTGTGGGATCCTCCAATGGATGCCACAATTAATTTCTCAGAGTGAGAATCTTACTTTTTAATAAAAGTATTAAATAATGTTTTATTATAGTTTTTATGTTTTTTATTATTGTAAGTGGGACAAAACCAGGAAAGGTCCTTTTCTTGATACTAGTTTTTCCTATTTAAACTAGTTCAGATTTTGAGACCATCAATATTTGAGGCAAAAGAATGTAAAGCTCAGTTATCTAAATTAGATAATATAGGCTTCCAGACTATCAGATCAAATATATTATTTTTGAGGCAAAACTGACCCATGTGGTAACAATTTGATGAATTGTATCCAATCATCAGCGAGTAAAATCTTTTCACCTCAGTGGTGGTCAAACTCATGTGGTAATGATTGGTTAATTTTTACCCTATCATCATCAAGTAAAATCTTTGCACCTCAGTGGTGGTCAGACTCAAATGGTAATGATTGGGTAATTTGGCAGTGGTCAGACTTGGATGGTAATGATTGGCTAATTTTTATCATATCATCATTGAGTAAAATCTTTGTACCTCAGCGGTAGTTAGACTCATATGGTAATGATTGGTTAACTCACACCCAATCATTGACAGATAAAATCTTCTTGCTTTGTGGAGGTTCAGATCTGTGCGATATTGAACTCCTCAAATTTGACTGAGAACTTGGAGTAATCCTATTATTAGTTTTTACCTTTTTAAGCCAATTTTTATGATAAACCATATTTTTCTGATAATTAAGATTCCACCAAGAATCTGCCAAGGTCTTTTCACCGTTGGTGCTTATATCATTACTAACTACAATATTATTTGTTGATTGGGCAGGAGATGGGCCAATCATAATAGCAGATTTGGAAGCACTAATACTTCCAACATTCTTTTCCTTAAGTCAAAAAGGTGAATGTCTGACAACAATTAACAATCAAGATTCAGCATCAGATGGATCCTCAGATTGTGAGGCCACCTGACTCAGTAATTGGGCAGTTATTATGTGTGCAGGAGAACTGGCTGCACTTATGACCTCATATCACCCACATCAATGGAAGTGAATCATCCCATGCTACTGCAGGGCAGTATAAAATAAATCTCTCAGATTTCTCTGAAGCTCTCCAGCTCCTCTTCATTGGACCCTTTGTCCCAGGAGGATGGGTTAACATAAATGAACCCTTGCAGTACCCTCACCTATGATGGCCTTAACCACCAGTTCCTTTGATATAGATCAGTTCAGGGTAGTATGGTCAGAGCGCTACTTGCACCAATTTGTGCACCCAAATTGTACCACTTGTTACAAGTATCCAGGTTTCATCAACAGGAAATATTTCAGCATTTGCAGTTATCAGAGACTTTGCATTCCCAACTCCTCAACTTCTACCAATCTGTCTCCCTCTTTAGCAGTGATAACTGAAGTTTCATACTGGAAAATTGGCAGCTCATCAACAAGATGCAGGCTGTGGTAACCCGTCAAAACAAAAGCATAATGAAAATCATCCATCATGAATTCTCCAATTATTTTATCCAATCAGAAGTCATCATACACAAACAGATTGGGGATAATAATGCTAAGGTACAAATTTAGCTCAATGACTTGAAAGCTACCATAGATGAATGGCTCCACTATATTGAGGACTTAATCAATCATGCTTAGAGTACCCTAGGTAATGCTCACATAACTTGACTTCCTTAAGGCAGGGCTATACTGGTCCTCCTGGACCGCCTTGGGCTCCAAGAACCCCCATTTGTGAAGGATCTCCTGGTCAACAAGCACCCCCTGGGCTACCAGATCCTCCTGGTCTTAGTACTTGTGCGGACCTCCTGTAAATTTAACTCAACTCATTATTTAAACAAGTCCAACGTCTAGATGTTCAACTTGAATGTGTTGCTCGAGGAGCAGAACTCACTCAGGATGTAGTGCCTCTTCATGCCACCGTTTCTTTGGGGCTCACCATGATTGAACCAAACTTTTGGTTTCTATACCATCTGCAGTGCAAGGTTTGGAACAGAGGGTGTTCACTATTGAGCAACACCAAATGGAGCTTCAAGACACCACTACCAGTTTAGAAAATGAGACGAAGTAGTGGGTCCAACCTTTTCCCCCCAAAATGGCCCTTCAGGCTGCTCATGAAAGAGTTAATCTGATAATGAGGACATAAATGACTTGCATAGCCAAGTGGATGCTCTCCATACTTAAAATTACTACTGGAACACCATTTCTTACTAAGGCAAGAGTGCACCTCCAGTGGCTGTACATGTGGTTCATCTACCATCACCTCCAAAAAACACCTTCAACCCCTCCTTCAAGGGCAATTATGTTCTGGGGAAGGGATAGTTTTTAATTCCTGTATTAATATGAAAGTTCAATAGAGGAAATGATAGATTATAAGCAACTTAAACACCTAACCAATTGCCTAAGCTGGGTAGCACAGGACTTAATGGTACCCCATCTGATGACCTGTGTACCTGGAGTGAAGGCAAAGATTCTCAGCTTTAGAAATTCAGGAGCGGATCAACTTTATCAAACCAGAAACATACGTAAATGGCAATAAGCCTCAATTGTGGAGAAGTGTTAATGAGCTCACCCAGAGGGTTTACCTCAAGGCTCATATGTTGGTTGCCAGGAATTATTTTACAATAGATGAAACTATTACCACCTCCTTATCAGCATTCAAAACATGCCTACCATTCAGCTTTATCCTAAGGTGGTAAGCCCTAACGTTACATCTCTTCTGCATATTAAAGAAGCCATCATGGAAATCCCCTCCAATCTCTTTAAACCTACTGGACCCTCCCATCCTGATAATAAGCCTCGGTTGCATGTCTTCGCAGTAACACTCCTGACTCTCTCACTCCCAAATTATATTGCAACTGTTGCAAGTGGACCAACAATACCATGAGCCATCTCTGAAAGTTTTGAATTACACTTCCAATGGGGCAGGTTGTATTTCAAAGCTACACTGGGCAGATTATCCAAAAATGCAATGAAGTAAATAAGAAAATACAGGTTAAACTCGACCTAATTTTTATTTTTCAAAAAGAGGAAATATTTATAGGCTTTTTTTACAGTTTGTAATCTATCAAAGTGAATTAATCTCTGCATGATCAAATCTTCAATCAGTTGATCAGGATTCAATTTATCATCAACTTTGATAGATTGTGATAGATTGCTCACTCCTTCTGATGATGTCAGGGGGATTGAGGAAGGGAGTTTTTTGGAGATATGTGAATTTGGTGAAATCCTGACACTCCCTTCTCAAGATTCGATCATGGTGGAGGATGACTTCTTAAAAGCCTAGGATTAATATGATTTACCACAATACCAGTATCAGTATGAACAATTGAATATTCTAATCATTTTCAAAATATAACTCTATAAGGACCAGACCAATTAGTTCCCAGCTTTTCAGTCCATCCACCTGGCTGAGAATAATAATACATAACGTAATCTCCAATCTGATATTTAGGTAAGACTGGTTTATGTTGATTGCTTCATAGAGTCTCTCTTTGAGTGGTGGTTTCAATTTAATTCATTGCTTGAGCCTGGAGGCGGATAATCTCATCAGCCAAATTTCTCATAACTAAATCAGAATTTTCTGGGATGCTTTCTTCAAGGATAGTCTGAACACTAGAAGGGATTGAAGGATCCCGCCCATATATACACTTAAAAGGGGACATCTTGATAATGCGGTGAT
>JAKSZP010000998.1:0-16277 GCA_022478985.1 Massospora cicadina | reverse complement strand
GTATTTTGAGTTCTCTTTCTTTTGCTTTGCTCTCTTTTCCCGCTTCTGTTTTTTCCGCCTCCTCTTTTCTCCTACATATTGGATGTGTCTGTCCCCTGGTCGGCCATCCTCGTACAAATAAAAAAGTTGTGACCTGAAGGTTAAGGTAGATGGAGGACTCAATTTCTGTGGTATATGGAGCCTCGTGCCTAATGCAGACCAGGTCAGTGATGCCAGTGTGGGAGTTGTGGAAGTAGAACTCAATACGGTTGGCCAAGGTGTGGCTTAATTTGGAGAGGATCATGAGGCTGTGGATATTGGTGGCCACAACGTATAGGTTCTTGCAGTGATACTGGATGGTTTTGGCAAGGAAAGCCTCAATGTAGTCGAGGTCGCAGTACATGGAAGCGCATAACAGCTTGCTGGGCAAGTTGCAGCAGGGTGCCACATGGTAGGCATTAGTGACCCCATGGTACGCTTTGAGAAACTTATGGCTGTTGCCACTGAGGGCACCAAAGTTGAGCCCAAGCAGTGTCTTGCCAAGCGCATCTGTCATGATGTGCTGGGTGTAGGCGTAGGGGCTGAAATAGTGATTGCCGGTGGGGTGATATTGGAACTGGTGACAAAAGCATGAAAGAAGGGTTGTTGTTGAGCAGGCAGAGTAAGAGGCGGCCAATGTCCTTGTGGGTAAGGTTGTTGGGTAAGGTGAAGGTGAGGTGTGGATGCCTGAACTTGGGAGCATCTCCAGAGATGCCTTGCTCATGTTCGCGCTTGATGGCTTTGGTGGGGCTTTAATGGAGCAGCTCAAACTCCTCGTCCGCCCCAGTATTGTAAAGCTCATAGGTGGCACGCCTGCAGATGGTTGTCAAGTGCCCGCTGAGACTGGATGGCAGACAAAAGGTGGTTGGCTCCTCAGGCACCATCTTGGAAATCTGCTTGGCAATGGGCTCCAGGAGGGCAATGGTGTGCTTGTCAGTTTTGAGGTTGAAGTGGAGCTCAAAGTGATCCTCCTCACTATCATTCAGGTTTTCATTGTATGTGCTCTTCTTGTGGGCCACAAGCATGTTCTCCTCGCTAACCCATGTCAGATGCAGCGCAAACATATTGTTGAGCACCTCATGGCAAAGCTCATCATGCCCAAAACAGATGATCTGCATCTCCAACTTAGGCAGCATCTGATAGGATGGGCCAAAACGCCAGCAGTTTTTGTTGGGTGTAGGTGTTCATTTTAGTAATGTCTGGGCCAATCACTGGAGAGGAGCCAATAAATTCAGAAAGTGGTAGAGTTGCCGGAAAGGAGTCATTGAGCTTATTCCCAATGGTGTGAAGGTATGTCCCAGGTATTTTGCCTGGCGTTTGAATCGCATCATTGAACCAATTGCTTTTGGGGCTTCCCAAAAATTCCTGCAGCTTGCTGCCTTCGTTGAGATTGAAAATTTGGTCTTGACTTGACCCAAATTTCGTTAATTTGGTGTTGTTGATGATTGCTGGCCACATTTGATTTGTCAATTGGCACTTGTGGGCTTAAATTGGCTATGCAATTTGTATCCACTTTCTGCTTGGAAGCAGGGTGGGAATTGACACCAAATGGAGTATTTTGTTTTTCATTATCTAAATAAATATTATTGTTAGTATTAAAATCATTTTTTGTTAAATTCTGAGCATTCCAATTTGTTGATATTCGCTCTTTGACCGGAGTATAAGCATCAATTTGGTCAGCTTCTTTTTATAGTGCTTCACTTTAGAGAGAAATCTAAAGATTTTCTCCTCATAATGGTAAACCCATCCTATAGGCCAGTAGTCATTTCTCTGTGTGATATTTTCCCAAGCATCTCTTTGATCAATGTCCCATTCTTTCTTACTATATTTTACTTCCTGTATATAATAAAGCATTGCCTTTTTTAATCTCTTCACTTTATGTTGTTGGCTATATTGCTCTTTGACATCTGTTTCAATTATTTCAGGCATATGCAATAAATTGGGTAAGGGCTTGAGTTGCTCTGGTGTTTTGAAACGTACAGGACCTTCTAAACTCTAGGACATGTGAAGCTTTTCTTGGTAAAACCACTTCCCACAGTTATTGCATCTTGGCCATTCCAGTGTAGGTATGTCAAAAGATCAGGGTCTGGAGTAACTACTGAGGATTGATAACTCTTATTATCCAAGGGTGAGGCTATATCCTCATGGTGCAACTTGGAAGTGACCTAGCAGAAAGCACCATTTTGTTAGGCCACCAGGGAAGAATCATTGGTGGCGCATTTATCTGAAGGCAGGGCTTCAAATCTTGCAACCTTGGATGAGACGTTCTCCATTAGAGTAAATTAAGATATATAATTAAAAGTTCTGTTGAAAAGTAAATTATTTAGAGTAATTAAGCACTATTTATAGTGCTTCAAAATGTAAGAATATGAATAGGGATTTTAAGGGTAGTGTTAGGGGACCTGTAGGAAAGTCCTGATACTGGGATATGTGGGAGCAGATAAAAGTGTAATTTATTATTAGATAACAACTAGGACATGTACATATCTCCCATCTTCAACATAATTAGGGCAAAGCCCCAAATTTGGTATTCCAGTTGAGAACATAAAATCTAAAACCATTTGTCAGACATTCTCTTTCTTGATTTCAGAAAAAAAATGTTGGAAGTATTAGGGCTCCCAAATCTTCCAGTATGATTGGCCCATCACCTGCCCAATTTATAGATAATATTGTGGATGTCAATGCTATGAGTACCCACAGCGAAAAGACCTTAGTGGATTCTTGGTGGAATCCTAATAACTGGAATAATACGATTTGCCACAAAAATCAGCTTAAAAAGGTAAACACTAACAATAGGATTACTCCAACTCTCCTCAATCAAATCTGAGGAGTATAATGTCACTCGGATTGGAACTAATGCAAGGCAAGAAGATTTTGGCCATCAATGATTGGGTGTGGGTTAGCCAATCATTACCATTCGAGTCTGACCATTGCTGAGTTAGACCCAATCATTACCAGTCGAGTCTGACCACCACTGAGGTGAAAAGATTTTACTCACTGGTGATTGGATAAAATTCATCTGATCATTACTGCACAGGTCAGTTTTGCCTCAAAAATTTTTCATCTTTGATCTTATAGGCCAAAAACCTATATTCCCTAATTTAGACAACTAAGCTTTGCATTCTTTTACCTCAAATATCGATGGTCTCAGAAATTGAACTAGTTTAAAAAGGAAAAGCTAGTATTGACATGGGGGCCTTTCTTGGTTTTGCCGCGCTTATAATAATAAAAAATATAAAAACTTTAAATAAAGATTATTTTATACTTTTATTAAAAAGTAAGTTTCTCACTCTGAAAAATTATATGTGGCCTCCATTTGTGGATCCCACAAATTGGTGCTCACTACAGGGGTCAAGCCCCTGCATACTTTAATAAGTATTAAGAAAGAAATGGAGACTGTCACCGTGAGCAGCTCTCCTGACTTGCGAATAGTTGCTCTTGAGAAGCAACTAGCCAGCTCTTTCTCCTGGCTCAAAAAGTTAGAGCAACGACCATTCAAGCTACCCCTGAAGGACAGATACACCCCTGGTGAAGGGAGTGTTGCCTCCTTCTTGTATGTTTATGAAGCTGCGATGGATGGCGCTACTGACAAACAAAAAGTTCAGTACATCCTTCCCTGTCTAAGCCGCCAAGCTCAAGAGTTGATTGTCCCTCACTTGGATCCTCAGCACACCTGGCCAGAGGTCAAGAAGGCCCTCTTGGCTGAATTTGAGTCCCAGCAGAGCTTACACCGGGAAAAATAGGCCTTTTTACGCCTCACCATGTATGAGGGTGAAACCCTCTTTAGTTTCACTGAGCGGTACTATCTCTCCGCTCAAAGGTTGGCTACGTCTAACCTACTAACACTAGATGATGCCATCGCCACTCTCTTAACAGGGTTAGCTTTACAACCATCTCTCGCTAGGCATATCATCTAAGTGAAATGCCACTTCACAACTATCCGCGATATAAAAGAGGCTTTGTTGGACGTTGCCCATATCCCTTTATATGGCCCTACCTATGATGAGGAGGTGCCATCATCTGCTCTAACCCTTGATGAGCTGGAGCCCTCTGAACCATTGGAGGTGAGGCCACCTGTGCTTATCCCCCAAAACCTGCTTCTTTGGTGCGACTTAAAACGGACATTCCTCATCCATGAAAAGTGGAGATCCCTACTGTGGATTCCTCTTCAGCTCGACCCATAGGTGCGCGATTTAAGGGTATATCCTCCAGGACTACTGGAGTTGAAAAAATGCCGGTTAAAGCAAAGCAAATTACCCCACCTCTCATGACTGACTCTGAGGGGGGTTATGATAACGTTGGTTACTATTTGCTGGGAGCTCCCTCGGAAGTGGAGGTCCCTGATTGCCTGAATGCTGGAGGAGTAGATGAGGCCACCATACCTGAGGACACTTACCTCCATCAAGTCTGAGGGGAGCCCATCAAAATTGATACTGCCAGCAATGCCGATGAGGTGTTATCTCATATTATTCGCCCTATCCAGTGTATAAACCATGCAGTCCATCCAGGAAAATTACCCCAATACTGCATGCAGATTAACCTCCAATTTCCATCTTAAGGAGGTCTTAGTGCTATCGCCCACTTCTGGGGGAATACTCATGAAGGTTGAAGTGGTCATCCAAAAAGTTTGGGTGATGGCTATCTTAGATACTGGCTCCCCGATGAACATCATCTCCTCCAAGTTGATATAAAAAGTCCAACTTGCACCTGACTTGGAGTACAACTAAGACTTTGGAACCGCCGGTCCTAATAACACCCATGCACTGGGTGCTTACTCAGCCCTTCCCATTTGTATTGGGAAGCTTATTCTATCAGCCCCCATAGTGGCTTTGATTAACAATGATTATGAGATGCTTATAGGTACTCAGTTTATGATTGAGTATGAAGGCATCATCAACATGAGGCAAGGGACCCTATCTTTAATGAACTACGACGTTCCATTAGTTTTATCCAGAGAATAACAACCCTCTTCCGCTCTGCCTTATGTCACCTCTGGGTGCAGCACTAAGAAATCGCTCGATTCAGTAGAGGCTAGCAATGGTATTCCAAATTTTGTGGCAAATGAGGTGGTGAGTAAGCCAGGTGAACTACGAATGGTTGATATGAAAATCACATCCAAAAACCCCTCCAAACTCTTAAGTAAGACCAACTTCAGAGGAAAAGCCCAGGCTCCTAAAGTACAGCCTAAAAAAATTCTATTTTTAAGCCTGTGGAGGCAACTGTATCTCATCCCAGGCTCAAAAAAATCGCTCTTCCAAGGATGCTGCCCCTCACAAACCTCAGTCTAAACCTCCGCGCACTGAAAATAGAAAATTATATGCTAGGAAGTCTAGCCAAGCAACCATGGTGACTAAAAAGGGTCAAACTGCTAATGAGCTCCAAGCTCCTCTGCCCTCTTACAAATTGTCAGATAGGGTTCTATATCACTGCAATTGCCTCACTCTCCAAAGTGGCACCATAAGATCAAATTAGGATGGGCCATATATTATCATACACAAGAGAGGCGATGAGTATTCCATAAAGTCTTTGGCTACAAGAATTATCCTAATCTGGGTACATGGCTGCAACCTTTGACCCTACACCCCTTCCAACATTCTTGAGGGGGGCAATGTCAGACATTCTCTTTCTCAACTTCAGAAAAAGAATGTTGGAAGTATTAGGGCTTTCAAATCTGCCAATATGATTGGCCCATCACCTGCCCAATTTATAGATGATATTGTGGATGTCAATGCTATGAGTACCCACAGCAAAAAGACCTTAGTGGATTCTTGGTGGAATCCTAATAACTGGAATAATACGATTTACCACAAAAATCAGCTTAAAAAGGTAAACACTAACAATAGGATTACTCTGACTCCTCAATCAAATCTGAGGAGTATAATGTCACTCGAATCAGAACTAATGCAAGGCAAGAAGATTTTAGCCATCAATGATTGGGTGTGGGTTAGCCAATCATTACCATTCGAGTCTGACCATTGCTGAGTTACCTAATCATTACCAGTTGAGTCTGACCACTGCCGAGGTGAAATAATTTTATCACTGGTGATTGGATAAAATTCATCCAATTGTTACCACACAGGTCAGTTTTGCCTCAAAAATTTTTCATCTTCGATCTTATAGGCCAAAAACCTATATTCCCTAATTTAGACAACTGAGCTTTACATTCATTTACCTCAAATATCGATGGTCTCAAAAATTAAATTAGTTTAAATAGGAAAAGCTAGTATTGACATGGGGGCCTTTCTTGGTTTTGCCGCGCTTATAATAATAAAAAATATAAAAGCTTTATTAAAGAGTAACTTATACTTTTATTAGAAAGTAAGTTTCTCACTCTGAGGAATTATTTGTGGCCTCCATTCGCGGATCCCACACCATTCTCAAAATTATTGGGCCATTTGAAAATTGTGCCCTTTGTATGAATATATTGATTTTCCCCCTGGATAAGACTTTCACCTAATCCAGGGTGAACCCCAACACTGCTCTTCCAAAACATTTAGACTGCTGTGCTTATGGCATTCTGGGCTCTCCAATTGGTGTATACACACCCTGATTTGGAGCCCAGTATAACTTTTCTTAGCTGGGTACTTGACAAAGAAGGGTTCCTCTTCATTTCATATAGTTGGAAGGTACTACATTTGACTCAAAATATGCATTAATTCTACTTATAGGGCTGGTGATGAGCGACAGTGAGATGCTAGTCTACACTCAATGCTTTGTCAGTTAATATAGACTGGGAAATAAATTCTGCTAGATTAGAATATTGTCTCTCTGTTATTTTTCTGCTTTGCTTCTTTAATTCTACTACTTCTAGTTTTATGGGCCTGACTTTCCAATTAGAATCTACTTCCATTAATGAATTTTCTATATATACCCTGGTTCATATTCCATTATTCTTATATCTGGTGCTACTGTAAATCAGGAGTTTGGTTTCTTGGGTCCATATGAATGGTTTAAGAGGTCTGCCACCATGATATGGCCATATATTTTTCAATTTCAGTTGGTAGAAAAGACTTGAAAAAAGCAACTGTTCGTTGAGTTTATTGTCATTGTGGCATACGTGGAAAGTATGGTTCCCTCACCAGAGGCAGAATGGTTTCTTAAAATCCTAGGAGGTGTCCTGTGTTCTTACAATTATAGCATTGTATAGATATATAAGGGTCCCACTGCCTCAAGTTAAAGTTACAAAAAGAGAGTTGAACTTCTCAGTTAAGTAATCCTATTTGCTGATATGCTTGTATCCCTAGGCTTGACTGGAGGATTTAAAACTCTACTCTCAAAGATACTTTTGCTGTTTTTACTATATTTTGATGCTGATGAGCCATAGATATAAATGCCTGTGCCTGAGCATAAGTATGTGTTGAGGAACTAACATTACTTGATAATAGCTTTGAATAGCTGTGATAGATTGTTTAATGTTGGTCAAAATCATGTAATAGAAAATCAATGAGATTGTTTCAAACTAAGGCGATAGCAATGTTGAACTTACATAGATGTTTATTAGATCGCCTCAAACTAAGGCGATAAGGCAAAGTCAAATGAAAATACAATAATTCTGCTGGAGCCTCTCAACTATGAGGCTAATCCAATTTGAGGCTATGAAGAAAAGTTTAATCTTCTTAATTGGAATTTACTGAAGTTATGAATATAAAGAATGCCAAGAAGGCTAAAAAGGGTTTTTTATTAGGAGAATGGGACTACAAGCAGAAGAAGTCTGCTATATACATCAAAGCATATTAAGTGGTGTGTCTGAAGCTAGTGCTTTATATTGGTATTGAATTATTTAAGTTTATTTTAGGGAAAATAATCTTTATACTATCCATTCATTGCTCAGTGGGCTCAACCCTGTGCAGACCTTATGGCGTGTATTAAATATATTGCCAATTTTATCACAGTGGTGCTCACTACAGGGGACCCATTGAACAACCACAAATATAAATTCTCCAGTCACCGGTTATGTCACATTGAGCCTACACTGACGGGAAATCTTCACAGCGTACTGCGCTAGTCAAATATGCAGATACCAAACTCGTTGTGGACGCGGTGCTCAAAAAAGCAAGATGTGCTCCTAAAGGAGTGTAACGACATTGTGGATCAACTTGAAAATGCATTTAGCCAAATGCGGATCCTTGGAAAATAAAACAGGCAACTGTACAATCTCCAGGATGACACTACTTAGCAGCTTCAAAGCTTGGAGCAAAAGTTGAAAAAACCTCCTACTCTCAGCACCCTCATTGGGAAGTGGAGGGACAACAAGGGGTCACTTAGGAAGAATTGTATTATGGTGAATATAAGGCCAGATACCCAGCCAAGGAGCTTTTTTGCTGAACAAGTGGGCAGCATGAGATACTCAATTCATGATGGAAGACCTGGGGATGATTATGCACCAATGACCCAATTTCCCCAGGTGATGACCATATTGCCCACAAAAGAGACTCATGCTACCTATAAAGCAGCAGACCTGCTGTGCGCCCCTGGTACTACCAAGCAGCTCCTTATCGAGATACCACCTATGAGCCTCAACCAAATCCTCAATATGATCCAAAAGTTTGCAGTTGTGAGCGGGAGGAGGAGGTCTGTATTGATAAGCTGCCTCTGTTAAATTATGACGGAAACATCCATGGGTACTTTAAAAGAGTTTCTATTTGTTATGGAAGAAGCATTGTACTGGCACAAGGCTAAATTGCTGATATCTGCCCTTGATGTTGGAAGCATTGACCAAGTTATCTGTTATCTTCCAAGCAGATCTACTGCATACTAAGCGGAGAAGGAGACCTTGCTGCAAATTGTTTGGGGCATCTCAAAAAATGTTGCAGAAGAAGCTTAGTTTTTAGACATGGGATTTTATCTTAATGAGACCCTTGCTGAGTTTGCTGACTGTATTCATGACAGAAGCACATGTGTTAATTGGGGAGGAGACTCTATCTGAAGTTTATGTGGGAATTGCGATAACCTTTGTGATGAAGCCATACTTTGAACTTTAAAACTCTATGGCTTTAGTTTTACAGGACAATGTACCCATTCTCAAGTTTATATAGATCCTATGTCGTCTATCTGCCGCCTTTACTTCTCCCAACATGGATCAGAAGTCCTTAGCAGCCATTGCTGAGCCTTTTCATTTGAGTGGATCATCCCACCCTGTTTTATTTCGCCCAGTAACCCTCAGTTTTATCACAACTCTGCACCTCACTCACACTTGAGTTCAAACCCAGTAGTACAACTTCTGGTATGGACCTGCTTACAGCCAAGCTAACACCCAGCTACTGACCTGGGCCTGCTTACTCCAACTACCAACAGTCCAACTACTGGCTTGATCATCTTATAATAACTGAAGATGCAGGCCCTATGGAGTAAATTCTTTGATTGCAGTCACTCCGAGCACATTGCCACAAACTTCCCTAATCACCGTATCCATTACATCCAGCAGGACCAGTACAACCAGGGAAAATATGTAGTGGAGTAGAGACGAGGCCCTATTCCTCCACTACTTTAACCCCAACTGTCCCATATGAACCTGAAGAAGTATATCCAGACAAAGCCCCTCAGTACAAGGACACTTTCCTATTCCTGCAGACATCCAGAGAGGTAAATGTACTGACATGGGAACAAGCAAAGGCCCTTCGTGGAATCAAACCACAGACGTTTCCCCATTAGAGGGTGCTCAGGCTAACTAATCTAAGAGCCCTGGATACACCTTCCTTGAAAAAAACCTTTGCCCTTCTGGTAGATGCTATCATTATAGAGTGCTCTAAAGTTGGCGAGGGGATTAAGTGTTTCTTTGGAAAAAGAAATTCGCTAAATGTACACATATTAAACAGTCAAAAAATTCTTGTTATGAGTGTACATACTATGACATTTTAGTGTCAAAAAATAGATTCTGTGCTATAATAGATATGGGCGCCTTGGTCAACAAAGATTCTACTAATTAAGTGGCTAAGTTGATTTTGAAACCCAATGTAGACCATCAATTGGTGTATGGGTCTTCTAGACCAAAAGCACAGTCTTATAGGGAGATTATAGTGCATAAACCTTGCGGTTTGGATCAATTGCTGTTGTAGCTCTGGCGATAGTGTTACCAAACAGTAATTACAATGTGAAAATTGGAACCACTTTTATGCGACACTTCAGTGCTGTCTTTGATATGATGGAGGAGACCCCAAAAATTTGGGGCAGCAGAACCCAATTATTTTACCTCCAGCGGAGTGCTTAAAGATCCTGTGCATATGGGAAATGTCAACCATGCATATAGTGATGATGTAATCCCAGTTCATTACCATTGACTGAAAAAGAGGACACGGGCCCTTCCCCAGCAGATATATGAATATCAAGAGCTGCCCCTCTGAGTCTCCAGGCCTATATCAATCCCCTCCGGCCATCAAGTAATAGTAAGCACTGAATGGGGGGTGTAAATACCAATAGGATTTATTGGGGAGGTTATTGGGACTTATCAGAAATTGCGGCTTGAATCTCATGTGTTTCCAGGTATCATACTGCCAGGGCACAGAGAACTCCAGGTCATACTAGTGAAACTACAAAAAAAAACTTGCAGGTTTGCCAATATAAAATAGTGGCTTATCTACACTTGACCCCTGTTGAGAAGATCCTTCAGAATCACAAATTTGGTTTATTAGATGAATTTGGTGCCATCATCAAAATGCAGTTCAGCTTAATGACGTGGTTCCCTGAAAAAAACTTATTGGGTTATTAGAAGAGCTGAAGGACCAGGCGATAGCTTTATTTGCAAAACAATAAGAAGATTTTCATGGTTAACGATCATGATTTAGGTTGCTCTTGGGAAAGGTTCATCTATTGGACACCATAGATTATCCCCCATTAGGTGTCAGCTAATCTTCCATTAAGAGCAGCTGAAGAAGTAGTTACCAAGAAAATCAGGAAGCTACTGGAGCAAGGGATGGTAGAACAATTAAAGAGCCTATGGGCTTCGCTCATCCTAATTTAAACAAGGATGGTACTGACTGAGTAGTAATAGACTACCAGAAGTCAACATTATTTTCAAAAAGGAATTATATCCCTTACTGCGGATTAATGATGATCCAATCTGAGAGGAGCCCATTTTTTATTGACAATGGACTTGATATCAGCTTTTTGGCAAGTTGAGTTGCCTATAGTGGAACAGGAGAAATGTGCAATTATTATGCCTAAAAGTGCTCTTCCAACAGACACATATGCCTCAAAGGCTGCGTAATGCCCAAATATGTTCCAACAGTCTATGGACTCTATCCTTTGCGACCTGAAGCTATCATGCGTTTTTGTGTACCTTGACAATATCAATGTCTTCTCAAAAACATTCTCCGAGCATCTTATCCATTTGGAGGAGCTATTTCGCCAGCCTACAGAAGCTAGCTTTAAGATCAAACCTCTAAAATGCCACTTCATTAAAGACCATCTGGAATACCTAAGGTTTGGGGTAGACGCAAAGGGGCCAAAACCTCAGTTGGCTAAGGTGGAGGTCCATCCAGAAGATGACCCTGCTGACCAGCTTGCAGACATACAGGTATCTTGGGGATGGTTGATTAATACTGACGCTTCATCCCCAATTTTAACTGTATTTGAGGCCCACTATTTGAGCTACTAAAAAAGGAGGCATGTTCAAATGGACGGAATGATGACAATGCGCTTTGACATGCTTAGGATGGCGTTAATCAGTGCGCCAGTGCTACGCTACCCAAATTTTGATAAAGAGTTTGTCATTCAGATGGATGCTTCTCTTTCCGCTGTTTGGCAGTTCTATCCCAAAATGACGACAAAGGGGAGGAGCACCCTATTGCTTACTGCAGTTAGAGACTGAACGGCCACAAATGAAATTATAACATGACCAAGTGAGTGGCTTAGCAGTGATCTATATCATATAAGTAATTTAGGGTGTACTTGCATGTGGTGAAGTTTAAAGTAGTAACAGATCATGTTTCATTATGCTGGTTGCAGAATCTCTGGGAGCCTGAAGGGCGTATAGCATGATAGGATCTCAAACTGAAGGCTTATGTCTTAGAAATCCTTCTCTGACCTGGAGAAAAACACCAGAACGCAGATTATTTATTAGGGCTACCAACAATAACCGTTACAGAGAATCTAAGAGATTTAATGTATGACAAAATGCTTAATGGGAGTATGACAACGAGCCTCCCCAAGTTATAAAGGCGCTAAACAAGATGCAAGTAATACCTTCCAATGGAACGGTAAGTTTTACAAATATATTTTTAAATTTTTAAAATTTTAAATTTTTAAATTTATTGCGGGGAAGGCCGACCATGGGACGGACACTTCTGAATATGACTCAGAAGAGACAAAACTTAGTACCAGGGGAGGCACCCCAGAGAAGCGATGCTATCTCTTGTTGCCAGCGGGAACGCCACTTATGGGGGGGAGGGAACGTGTGAAGGGGCCGTAGCCACTATTGAGCACGTGTGGAGGAAGGGGTCTGATTTGATGAACCAGACTGGGAACCAGGAGGAGACCAACTGTTGGCGACACTGTGGGAGATATCCAAACATCCACGCTTGAAAGTGGTCCACCAAATGAGACCGGAATCTGTGGACAGCTTCTGGGAGGGTGGGGATGGAGCCAGCGATGGCATCCAAGACAATCGTGTGGATAGTACACATGGCGATTGCAACCACCAGAGCACGTAGGGAGGGTGGGAGGGGGGAGGCCATTGATGAAGCAAACATATCTCTTGACAGACTGAAGGGATGCGTTTGATCCTGGCCTAGCAGACGTTGGACTTCGCGCCATATCACTTTAGAGGTGGGGCACTTCTCCAGGCGGTGGAACAGCGTTCCATACTGGCCACACACGACACAGGATGAGTGTAAAGCGTTAGAGCGCTCAGCTGTACGATACACCCGCCTCAGGCAGCGCCACACATGGGAGCGGACTTGAGGCTGCAATAGAGGATGGTGTGCGTATTTCCAGATAGTCTTTTGGGTCTCAGTAGAGTAAGGGATGTCCATCATGTCCAGGTAGTCCACCCTGGATAGGACTTGGGGTCGAATGGGGATCACGCCATCATGGATGGGTAGCCCCTGTACCTCTTGTGTGAACTGAGGAGAGGGGCGGAAGTTTTACAAATATATTGGAGATTCTAAAGTGAACTTTCAGAGACCCTTGAAAGGGCTGAGTATATTATGAGCGTGCACAAGGCAGTAGGACACGGTGGATTATGCAAGGCGCTATATGTTGTTATGCCCTTATATTTATTTTAATACCATGCACTTCAATATGCTTGAGACAATTTTCAGCTTCCACCAGTGTCAAGTGGAAACGCCGTTCCACCAGAAGATCTCTTATCAGCTAGCAAAACCACATTTTGCCTGGCATACAATTTCCATCGTTGTTGTTGGCCCTGATGATGGGAGCTAACTGTTCCAAATGCATTCTAGTGGCGATTGACCACTTGACCAAGTGGGTCAAAGCACAGGCAATAAAAAATTTGGGGGCGATTACCGTGGCAAAGTTCATAATGGAATGTATAATCCAGCAACATGGCTGCCTCCAGTTCATCCTTACCAATAATGGTTTAACTTCACCTCTCACATCCTTCCTAAGAAAAATGAGCTGATGACCATTCGTGGGGTTCTGATGACCCCTTATCACCTCAAGTCCAATGTAATGGTCAAATAAGTTAATGGAACCCTAGTGAACATACTCCAAAACATGGTAAAGGATCAAAATTAAATTGGATTTCTCTCCTTTCCACCACCAACATTGACTAAAAAATTAGCAATTACTCTGCAAAGGAGAAGAGTCCTTCTCAGTTACTATATGGACGGCACTCAGCTCTCCCTGCACTGCACTATGCCTATGTAGAAGATACCACGGAATGAATCTGCAGTGATACTTGACCTACTGACAAACAACATAATCAAGATGCAAACTAAAGTGTACTCTTTCAGTTTTTCTAAAAAAATAAAGATTTAGGCTGTTAATCAGGTATGGCATAGCGTACTAGCTCAGTTCAAAGTAGGAAAAATGTTTTTTCATAACCAGCACGGGTTAATTAAAAAGCATAAGTTGGCCACTATCTGGATTGTTCTATTTTAAATTGAGAAAATGGGTGTCAACGCCTACACTCTCAAGGACCCTGCAATTGGTCATGTTAATAAGTGCATACGAATTTCCAGCAGGCGTATAGACAATAGGAGACTTATCATCAAGTTAAGGGAAGTAATGTTGAGGAATTGATATAACTGGACTATAAGCCCAAACAGCTGTGATGGATTGGTTAATGTTGGTCAAACCCAAGTAAAAGAATATCTATTAGATAGCCTCAAACTAAGGCGATGAGGTGATGTTGAACTTACAAAAGTATTTATTAGATCACCTTAAAATAAGAGGAAAGTAAAGCAAATGCAATCAAATAAATTTTTCTGGAGCCTCTCAGCTATGAGGCTAAACTAATTAAAATATGAAAATGAAGATAGTCTATGCCAAAGGGCCATAATTGACTGAAGTTAAAGATATAAAGCACGCCAAGAAGACTAGAAAATGGGTTTTTAAGTAAGAAGAACGGGACTGCAAGCAGAAGAATTCTGTTATATATATGAAGAAATAAAGTGATGTGTAAAAGTAAGTGCCTTTTAGTATTGTATTTAGTAAGTTTATTTTGGGGACCAACGACCTTCATATCGTCCATCCATTGCTCAGTGGACTCAACCCTGGTCAGACCTTACAGCATGTATTAGATATATCGCCAATTTTATTAAAATGAGCATATTAATGCAGTAAAGAGATTGCAGCTTTGACATCAATGAATGAAGACTTAATAACTACACAGTAGAATAGAACATGCAAGGTTCCTATAAACTAGTTCAACATCAGAGAATACTAATATAGCAAGCTTTTTGCACTGAGCTTCTTAAGAACTTCTGCATTGCAATCCAATGATGGCATGCCAAAAGACCTTTATATTTATCTATATCATCAAAGATTCTATATTTTAGGTTAATAATTTGAGAATCAATAACAATGCCTGAGTGGTAAAATAATTTAGTTGCTTTAATAAACAGGTGCCAGTTTATGATAGTTTGTTCATCTTCAAACCAATCTGCTGCTTCTCCTTCCAAAACTGATTGTTCTGTTTCAATTTCGCCACATCATCTAGACTAAGGTCTTCAGCATAGTTCTTATACTTTATATGCGCTGGAAATTTATATACTCAAAAAGTTATAGTTCATGACCCAGGTTTTGGGCCAACAAGGGATCAATTAGCGCATGTGTAGAGGGTTTCAAGATACATTTTCCACAGTATGATTGCCAATTCTAAAATTCTTTCTTACCATTTTTAGTATCTAGATATTTCTTTCAAGATCACCAATTATAGTAGCCAGTTAATTTCATACTTCCTCTGTTAGGGTCCAAGGGAAATTAGCAGTTAAGGAATTAAGTATTGAATTTCTATAAAGTGATACTAGATTGGGTTTAAGTTTGCCATTTTTTAAGTGAGGATTTGGTGATATTCTTGCTTTAGGAAGTGGGATAGGTTCTGTAGTGTATTAAGGAATGGACAGTTCTGTTCCAAGGGATATAAGATAACTTCTTGTTCCTTAGACAGAAGTACAGTTCCAGATAGTTTCTGTCAGACAATTACAAGTCCAATGTATTAAGAGTGGCTTGGAGGTAAATAATAAAAATAACATCCAATTGCCCTGATTAATTCCCAGTGGAACCCCTCAAATTAAGGCAACAATTTATTGATTCTCTGTAAAATAGCACGAGTTTGACAGATAGATTGCGCTTACCATGTGGCAGAATCAGGGGAGTCTCTCTGAGGTTCCTCCCCTTCCCACCACTAAAATACTACAAACCCTTAAGTGGAGATTATCCCTTTTATAGGCTAGGGGGCCCTGTAAGGTGCCAATAATTTCCCATCTCTGGAAGTTTTGAATTACACTTCCAATGGGGCAGGTTTAATCTCTAAGTTACACTGGGCGGACTTTCCAAAAAGGCGTTAAATTTAGTTGAAAATACAGTTTATAATTTAACTTAATTTTTATTATCAAAAATAGGGAATATTTATAGGCTTCTTAACTGCTCATAATCTATCAGAGTGAATTAACTCTGCGCTATCTAATCTTCAATTAATTGATCAGGATCAGATTGATTGTTAACCTTGATAGATTGCAATATATTGCTCTCTCCTTCCGATGATATAAGGGGAATTGATGAAGTAGATTTTTTGGAGATTAAAGAATTTGGTGAAATCCTGACACTTCCCCCCTCAAAATTTGATTACAGTGGAGGAT
>JAKSZP010000997.1:0-16368 GCA_022478985.1 Massospora cicadina | reverse complement strand
CAGATTGTGTCTCACACCTTCCTCTAGCGCAATTTAAGTACAACAACGATCAGCGTTCTTCTATTGGGTTTTCTACCTTCTTTGCCAACTATGGATGAAGGTTTTTGAGGATTTACTCGCTTATTAGATATAATCCTGCTTTGATAGTTAGGAAGAGTTTTGGCCAAGCTATCCTCGATTGTGCTATGTGTCTTATGGTATTTCTTAACCTTTATGAAGCACACAAAGCTAAACAATAATACTTGACTCTTTTGGTCTCTTCTGGGTATTTTTACTTCTCCAATCGTATACTCTACATACTCAGGTAATAATGACAAACTTTCCTGAACGCTTGTCTACACTTCTTAATATGAAGATTGAATTAATATAAGATAACATAATGTGGAAATATGATTATATGGTAAGATGATAATTTTATTTTAGGGCCAGACGCCAGTATTTTATACATTTAGGGCATCATTTGGCCATACTCATCTATTAGATGAGTTCATTAAAGCCATACCAATCTGCTATGGATTGTAGCAATGGTTATAAAAAAATCCCCTAAGTTAATTCGGCCCCTTAAATTAACCTAATTACAACTTTTCACCCTGATTGTAGGCCCTTTTACTCTCATAATCAGAAAGCCTTTTAGGCTTAATATTAGCACCTCAGTAGTGTATATTCGCCTTTCAAACAGCCCAATTACATTTCATTATACAGCTGGCGAAATACAATAAATGGGGGAAAAGGATGTATGGAATTCAAATAATGATGCACCACTTTTAGGGACGTCAGAAAGCCTCTCATTAGTAAAAGTACTCCCTATTTGAACCATCCATGTGCAAGTTCTATCGTGACAATTATGTTGATTGACACACATAAAAATTAACATTCATTAAATATATTTGCAATAAATTCAAAAAAGCAATTAGTTTGTGCCATAAACCACTTGGTTCACCCAAGTAGGTCCCATAATTGGTCAAAATACTATTATATCATAGTTATTACTAGCTACGATTATTGGGTTGTTTAGATGCAATCAATGCGGTTTTTGAGGTAATCTGATTTATCTGATTATGAAGATAAATCAGATAGGATCAAAGGATCCATCAAAGGGAATAATCTATCGGCACTGATGGTTTTTCTCAAAGGATTTTTTTGAGTCAACCATCAAAATCTAACAATGGTATAAACCATGCATTTACAGGGAACCCAGATGTGGTAAAAGATGTAAGCAGTGGTGAACTTTGCTAAGTTCATCAAGAAAGTAAATTAAGGGTGAATACAAAATTGGAAGCTGCCATGAAGGTTTACAAGGAGAATGTAGATGGGAATGTCATGGTCAAATGACACCATAGGGGGGACCAACCCCAAGGATAAGGCTGGGCGCCAGGAGGCCCAGAAGGTGAAGCTGCAGGCCCTCCCTGAACTCAGGCATACACTAGACCAACTCTGGGTACAGGCTAAATATTCCCAGATTGGTACTAGTGAGGTGCCAAATGCCCAGCCCCTTATGTCAGCCCAGGCGTTAAAACGGATGGTTTATCATATTAATGCTGACGATATCATTTGGTTAGTCAAGTAACGGGGTTTCAAAACCCATTCCATTTACAAAACAACACGTTCAGGTCAGACTAACTTCAATCGATTACTCAAGTGAAGTTTATTTTGGCATATTTTACCAATTTGGATGGAAGTGTCTGCCTATTGGTGGATCAGTGCTTGGGCCCACTTCAGCATACCCTGTATTCCCACGCCATAGTTTAAACATGTTTCCCATGACCAACACTCCTTGTTAGTTGACTTCCCAATAAACATTTTCCCGTTTTCCTGTTTTTCATATGTTATCTTTAGCAAACCTGTGCACAGACCTCTTCAAGGAGGTCTCACGCTACATAAACCACCTTAGTTGAAATCAATAAAATTCTAACTCATGCACTGTTGGGTTGCCCAGGTTCCCTCCAACCTGGGATGTTTACCCCTTTCCACTTTGTGCACTGCGTTGTTTTTGGTCTATTGTTTGCTATCATGATTGCGCTTCTTCCCTTAGGTTATTATCACTCCAGCACCCTCTGCTGGCCTCTAGTAACCTTGGTACTAATGGCTAGTTTCCATGCGTTGGCTCTGTGCACCAAGCACCACCACGCTGGAAACAAAAGAGTTATAGACACTCTCCTTACATTAGTTGACCAGCCCCCTAAAAGTATGTTCACAAACTTTTTCCATGTGGGGCTTTTCCAAAGTGTAAACGGTGGGCGGCAGCTGAGGGCCTTAGCTGTGGTCAGCCGCCCCGCTGTTTTCTCTTTTTCCCAAATGTTGGAGCAACTCAGCATTATTATGGTTGCCTCTAACTTGAAAGTATCCACCCTTCATGCTTGTACCTGGTGGATAAAGACGTTTTGAGGTCCGGAAGTTGTGATCCCCCAACTTTCCACCGAAATTACCAATTTTAATTTTATTAAATGGGGTTTATTTTGACAGCACGTTCAGATGATGCCGGCAGAATCAGCGCAGATGACCCTGGGGGTGTTAACCTTGGATAACGTTGGGCATTCCATTGCTGTTAAGGTAATAGGGTCATTCGCTTCTAAAAACGTGTTTTATAATGGAAACCTGATATATAATTCTGAATCATATTTGCTCTCTCATGGATCAGATATGGAACCTATTCATGTGTATGAAATTACCCCGGAAAATCCCCGTTTGACCTCTTCCATGATTCACAGCACTCAGGAAGTTGGTAAAGACTACGCTTACATTATGAAAATGTTTATGCCCCTGCGGAAGATATGGTGGGATATGTGGCCTCAGTAGTAAGAGTGGCAAAGTATCCCTCTCCATTCTTCAATTCAAAATTATATTAGGGTGGCATGTTACTGCCCAATGAAGAGTTTGGTGGTGATTTACTGGCGTTTTCAGCTTTAAATAAATATCATTCTGGGTATTTTCTACTGACTGCTATCCTTTCCTCCCTTTTAGGGAAACTCAGCACCACTATTCTGGTGGATACTGGTCCATTGAAAACTTTTTTGGACCAGTGCCTATCTGACTATCTTGAGCTGAGTTACTTGCCAGGTGGTATGGTCACAGGAGGGGCGACCCTAGTTATTCCCACTCTGAAGATCATTGGGACAGTGGACTATCAGGTTGGCAAGTACCACTTGTTGGATCACTTCCAAGCTATCAAAAACCTCTTGTACCCTATCATTTTGGGTGTGGAGTGGTGGCAGAAGTTTGACGTTAGAACCAATTTGAAAGAGAATACCCTATCCTTAACAGTAAAAAATGGCCGCACACTAGTTGTTCCTTTGTCTGAGGATGACGCTCAAGTGACTTGCCCCACTGGCCCCATCTTCACACCCTTAGCCTTGCCTCTATGCTGAAACCCACTGTGGTGGTTCCCCTACCTTCTTGTCTGGAGGGTTTGGAATCCTCTTTGATGCAGCATCCGCTAATGCACTCCCTGAGCACTCTGAGTTTGACTGTGACTTCAAGCTCACTTTGGATCTGGTGCGTATATCTTCTCCCTTTTATCCATTGACTGTCCGGGAGGAAGAGGCGTTAGATGTGTGGGTGAAGGAGCAATTAGCCAAATGCGCGATTTTCAGCGTCTTCCCCTATATGCTCCCCACTTCTCTTTGTTGAAAAGGCTGATGGTACTCTGCGCCCATGTTTGGACTATGGGAACCTTAACAACGTCACTGTACCAGATCTACATCACATCCCTTGAACTCTCTTATTGCGCGCTATGTGGAGAAGGCTAAAGTCTTCCACAAGTTGGATTGCCTCAACGCTTTTAATCAGATCCAGATCAAGAAGTGCCAGGAGTGATTAACTGCATTCCGCACCAGAAAAGGAATCTTCCAGTTTTGGGTCATGCCCTTTGGGCTTAAGAATGCCCCTGCCATCTTTCAGCGCCGCATTGATGCTGCGTTGGGGGACTTGTTGGGGGGTATGCGCGGTTGCCTATATGAATAATATCCTGGTGTTTTCCCCTGATCAGGAGTCCCATTAAGTACACCTTAGGAAAGTGGTGGAGAGGTTATGAGCAGCTAGTTTTAGGCTGAAGATTACCAAGTGTGAGTTTTTAAGTCCCAGGTCACTTTTCTGGGCAACGTCATATTTGAACAAGGCCATATGATAACTCCTGACAAGGAGACAGCTATTAGTGCGTGGCTCACCCCCACCTCAGTCAAGGAAATGAGGAGCTTTTTGGGGATGTATACATTCCTCAAGAAGTTCACGCCCAATCTCTCCGAGGTGGCAGCACCCTTATATAAGGCTAGCGGTGCAAGGCGCTTCAGTGGTCCCCGTTTTGGAGGATGCTTTTCAAGCGGTGAATTGCACCCTGTTATCTACAACTATCCTTCGCCATGTTGACCCTACAAAAAAGTTCATTGTATCTTCTGATGCTTCCAACTTTACCATAGTGGCTGCTCTGTTACAAGTGGACGCAGATGGGATTGAGCACATGGTGGGATATTTTTCAAGGCAAATGTCTCTGCCTGAGTTGAATTACGCCGTTTATGACAAAGTTATTGGCAGTGGTGGAGACGCTGACTTGTTGGCGTCACCACTTACATGGTTTCTTCCAACCATTTCGTGTACATACAGACCACTGGGCCTTGCTGTACTACCGCGCTCCTAGTGTCCTAACCCCACAACAGACCTGTTGGCATGAGACCTTTGCCCAATTTGCCTTTTCTTATGAGTTCATCAAGGGCAAGGTGAATGGTTTGGCGGATGCTTTAAGCTTCAACACTGCTTTGGCTCCCAATCCAAAGGAGGTAGAAATTCATAACACACAGTTGATGATTCCGCCGGGTAAGATTCTGCCTCAACTTCCTGATTCCATGGGCAACACGCCAGCGCTCGCACCTCTGGAAATTGCAACAGATATAGTATGTTCAGAAAAGGAGTTCTTTCTCAGCTGTTATCAGCTGAATATACTTTGGTTCTCGGAAAGAGCGCTCTGAATCAGGAGGACTTATCCAGGGGCTATCACGTGAAGGACGAGATGGTGTGGTTTTAAGGGCGCTTATGGGTTCCTGCTGGACCACTGCGCCTGGAAATCATCCGGGACCATCATGACGGAATCACCATTAGTCATCCTGGGAAAGCAGAGAACTTGGAGTCAATATGACGCACTTACAATTGGAAGGGCTTGCCTGCTCAGGTGAGGCGGTACTGTAAGGAGTTCCTGATCTGTAATCATATGAAACCCAATCGGCAACCTTTAGCAGGGTTGTTGGTACCAGTCCAGAAAGCTGAAGGGCCCTGGACTTCCCTATCAGTGGATTTCATTGTGGAATTACCCGTTTCTGATATTTATGATGCCATAATGGTGGTGGTGGACCGCTTTACAAAGTTCGCCCACTTTATTCCTTGCTGAACAACCATAACTGCTGCTAAGATGGCCCAGCTCTTTGTCACACATGTATTTGCGCTTCATGGGTTCCTCAAGAAATCATTAGTGACTGGGGAACCCTTTTTCACCTCCATCTTTTGTATGAGTTGTGTAAAACTCTTCAGATTCGCCCCTGCCGTTCAACTGCCTATCACCCCCAATCAGATGGGCAGACTGAACAAGTGAGCCAGTGCTTGGAACAATTTCAGCGTTGTTACTGCAGCAGATCATTCAGATTGGGTTACTCATTTTCACATGGCCTAGTTTAGCTACAACAACACTTTGCACTCATCAATCGGCTGTTCACCCTTTTTGCCAACCATGGCTTTAACCCCGCTTTAACATGGAGCCCAGCTGTGGTTTCAAAGTTGAAGTGGTGGTGGACATTGCTAAGACCATTAAGAAGGTCCACCAAGGGGTTTCCACAAGTTTGGAGGCGGCTATGCTAGTTTATAAGGAGAACGCTGATGGCAAGCGCCAAGTGGGTCCATCATATAAGGAGGGGGATCTCGTGATGTTTGATGCTTGTAACATCCCTATCAAGCAGCCATGCAAAAAGCTGGGTCCAAAGAGGATTGGTCCTTACCGCGTCATTAGAAAGGTGGGTCATGCCTCATACCAGTTGGATCTTCCCTCCACGTTTTGGATCTTCTCCATCTTTCCTGAGAGCAAATTGACTTTGTTCAAGGGCCCCCCACCTGAGACTCCCGAAGCTTATCTCATGGATGGGGCGCCATAGTGGGAAGTAGAGGAAATAGTAGCCTCCCGCCACGTTAAAAGAAGTCTCGAGTACCTGGTATCCTGGAAGGGGTTTGACATGGCCAAGAACAGTTGGGTGCCAGCGCGCGACTGTGTACATGCCCAAGGGCTGATTGAAGCCTTCCACGAGCGTTTCCCTTAAGCTGCTGAATCTCAAATAAACCAACCGTTGCCGCCATGAAGTTGGCCCCATCCCACAAGAACTTTTCCCTGGCGCAAGCCCCTGGAGGGGGGTCAAGCCCCGATGGGAGGAGAGGGTAATGTCATGGTCAAATGACATCATAGTGGGGACCAACCCCAAGGATAAGGCTGGGCGCCAGGAGGCCCAGAAGGTGAAGCTGCAGGCCCTCTCTGACCTCAGGCATACACTAGACCAAGCTGGGTACAGGCTAAATATTCCCAGATTGGTACTAGTGGGGTGCCAAATGCCCAGCCCCTTATGTCAGCCCAGGCGTTAAAACGGATGGTTTATCATATTAATGCTGATGGTTCCATTTGGTTAGTCAAGGAACGGGGTTTTAAAACCCATTTCATTTACAAAGCAACACATTCAGGTCAGATTAACTTCAATAGATTACTCAAGTGAAGTTGATTTTGGCATATTTTACCAATTTGGATGGAAGTGTCTGCCTATTGGTGGGTCAGTGCTTGAGCCCACTTCAGCGTACCCTGTATTCCCCCGCCATAGTTTTAACATGTTTCCCATAACCAACACTCCTTGTTAGTTGACTTCCCAATAAACATTTTCCCGTTTTCCTGTTTTTCATATGTTATCTTTAGCAAACCTGTGCACAGACCTCTTCAAGGAGGTCTCACGCTACATAAACCACCTTAGTTGAAATCAATAAAATTCTAACTCATGCACTGTTGGGTTGCCCAGGTTCCCTCCACGTGGGACGTTTACCCCTTTCCACTTTGTGCACTGTGTTGTTTTTTGTCTATTGTTTGCTACATGATTGCGCTTCTTCCCTTAAGTTATTATCGTTCCAGCACCCACTGCTGGGCTCTAATACCTTGTTCTTAATGGCTAGTTTCCATGCATTGGCTCTGTGCACCAAGCACCACCACGCTGGAAACAGGAGAGTTATAGACACTCTCCTTACAGGGAAGAGAAGGGTCAGGCCTGAATTAAATAAGGGGATCTTGTAATGCTCAAAGCCAAGGATTTAATCATCAAGTATCCATGTAAGAAGTTTGGACCAAAGAGAATGGAACCTTACCGCGTGATTATAATGGTTTGTCATACCTTCTACCAGCTGTATTTACCGCCAAAGTTCCATATCTTTGCCACATTTCATGAGAGTAAACTGACTCCCTTTAATATCCCTCATGAGACTCCAGATTTAAATATAATAGATGGGGCGCCAGAGTAGGAGGTGGAGTAGATAATGGCTTTTTTTGGGTGAGAAGGTAGCTAGAATACCTGATACCCTAGAAGGGTTTGATGCTGTAGAAATTAAGTGTCCCAGCTGTAATTGCGGCCATGTCTAAGGCTTAGTTAAGCATTTCATGAGCACTTTCCTGATTCCACTGGTCCAAAATCTACCCCAAAGTCACCGCTATAAGTTGCCCCCAGAACATAAGAATTTCTCACTGACCAATGCCTGGGGGGCGGGTTGGTGCCATATGAACCGTAGAGTAGTTTCATGTCCTATGACATGATTTCTAGAGTGGATCAAAGAGACAAGGAGGGATGAAAAAGGCCAAAGGGTTAATTTGGCCGCCCCCCTGACCTCAGATACACTGTGGACAAACGCTGGATCAAAACCAACCAGGTCTAGGTTGATCCACAAAAATCGCGTGATGAGAGCTGAAATTTTACATCAATTGTAATAAAAATCACCACCTAAATTTTTAGCTTTTAGTGGGACGTTACATTTACTTGCCAAATTGGATTTAGATTCATTTAGTAGATTTAATATCAAAAATGATAGGTTAAGCTGATGTTGAAAATTTGAGTTCACAAATATATAGAATGTAGAACTACTCTGATGGTATTGTTTTATTGCTAAGGTCAATATTAAGCCCCATTAAATCAATCCAAGCCATTTCTTAATTTTACCTAGAACATGGTGTTTCTCCAATCAATCTCTCTGTTGGTGTCTCTCTACCATTCAAATAAAGGCTATTTTTATATATTTATTTATTTATATTTTAAAAGAATACCTTTTTGTGGCCCTCAGGTGCAAAACCTCCTTGGGATATCCTGAGATTTGTTTGTATGCTATAAGAGTGTTGTCACTGTACTAGGTGTGTTTACATTGTTTAACTAGTATATTCATGGAGAGTTGAAGACACTTCAACACATTTCAACCAAAGAAACCATCAGCTCGCCATGGCCATGTTAATATTACTTAGAACTTGACCTCTCTGTGAAGCGGTTGTAAAACTGGTTTCTGAGTTGAAACCAAGTTTAACCTTGTCAAAATTTGTACAAAGGAGTCATATTATAATGGCAAAGGTAATAATGTACTTAACTACAGGTATACTTAACGGAGACAGTAACCTGTTTTATAAGAAGCTTAAACAACCAAATAAGTTACAACTGATTTTTTATAGTAGAAAAATAAAAAACTTAAGTTTCTAGTCCTGAAATTGGCATTGGTGCTTTCTAAAGGCGTTCTTCTCATAAAGCAAAATAATGCCAACTTTGAGTAGCCAATCTCTTCCAAATGATATCCCCTTCATTATGTGCTATCCCAGAAAATTCCATATCACAATGTTGCAAACTATTGTTAACTTAATGCACTCAGGAATATTAGGTTATTGGCAGTAACAATCAACAGAGACAGGGAGATTACTGCCTACAGGATGGAATAATTTAATATATGCATATTTTAATTAATGGGATGAGGCACTGCAACAAAGTGACTTTTATGATGAAAATTTCTCATAGCAACTATCTTATGCTTACGCATAAATGAGTAATATTAAAATAAGGGTGATTTGATTTATGGGGCCCTGAGGCTGAGGTAAAATTTAAGATAAAGCAATGAATAGGGAGCAGATTTGGTGGGGTAGCAAGGGATCAATCACAAGTTTGATAATTAACTTATAGGCAATGTTTTCTGAATTACCTATAGTACTGTTTTGTTAGTAATGTGGTGAATATAGCTTATAATTATCAATTTCTTAAAATTTGCCATTGGCTTAATAGCCAGATTAATTGAACCCTCTTATCTATTATTAGTTAACTATGAAAATAAAATAGATAATATAAAGAATCAAGTGGTTGTTAGATAAATTTTGCTACAAAACCCCATCTTTTTTTCCAATATATTCCCAAAATTGCAAGGAGTGAGATCAGCTGATTTTTTTAAATTGTTGATGCTACCATCAGATATGACATTTAAGTGGAAAAGTTCTATCCATAAACAGAAATTGCTTGCACCTGCACCAGAAATTTTTCCAGCTCCTTGATGCCCGCATCCATGAAGGGCATTACTTTGCCGATTACATAGAGGGCATCCTTAAGCCCAAATCACATACCTTAACACACTCCTCATTAATATAATCCCCCAAACCACAGATGCCCCTATGCCTTTGTTGTCTGACCTAATCCATTATCTAAATAATGTCAAGGCTGCTAGGCTGCTAAGGCTGTGCTGCCCAGCCCCCTTCCCCTTTTACCTTGGCAGGATAAGCAGCTCGCCACTTTCTACAAAAGTAAAAGTTTTGATATCTCCCAGTCTTCTCACCGCCCCTCCTTCTCAAGTGTAATGTATCCAATCATGTAATCTTTGATAAAGTTTATAAATAAATTTACTAAAGAAAATTAAAATAGCTTAGAAAGCCATTCTTTATTAATTTTAGTTGGGGAAGGCTGACCAGGGGACGGAACTTTTAATATAGTAATAGAAATTAATAAAGAAATATAAAAATAAAAGACACCCCAGAGGGTACATAGCCCATCTGTTGTTAGCCAGGACCTCAAGGTCTAGGACTATGGAGGAACTCATGACAACTTTAGCTAAGATAGAGCATTATTAAAGGAAAGTATCAGCTATTAGATTTAAGATTGGTAATAATGAGTTGATAAGCCTTCTATTGCATGGGTCATGTTGCCAAACAACCATGCCTGAAAGTGTTCCAATAAATGAGAGTGAAAACAATTAAAACTTCATGAAGGGTAAGAGTTGTTTCTGAAAAAAATCTAAGAACACATTATGAATTGTCCATAGCGCTATTGCTACAACTATCATGCAGAGGGATGCGTGAGTTAGATGACTTTATGTTGAGAGCAAACATGTTCCTGGACAGGTTGAATACCTGCCAATTGTTCTGGCGTAATAGGCGCATAACCTCTTTTCAGATAGCTTTAGAGGTCGAATATTGCTCTAGGCTGTGTACTTAACTTCCATGTTGGCCTCATACTATGCAGGAAGAATGGGATGTTTAAACCGCTCCACAGTGTGATAAAACCTCCGCAGTCATCTCTATACATGAGTGCGGACCCAGGGTTTGTAATAAATGATAATTTGTGTATCTCCAAATTATTTTTAAAGTTTGTAACTGTATGGTTTGTCCATTATATACAGATAGTCTATATGGGCAATGGTACTTGGGAAATGGTGTATCATGTTGTTTATAACTACTTATCTGTGAACTTCTTGTTTGTAGGTTAAACTTTAAAGGCCTCACTGGTTAGTCTGTCCACTTATATGGATCTTCCATTCTTCTCTTTTCATGACTAGAAAATATGTTTAAGCTGTGTAGGGGTACCATGTGAATTTTCAGCGGATGGGTGAGATGCCAGATACCTAGCCAACGATTTTAATAAATTTGGGTTTCTAAGATAAAGAACGCATGCAAAGTTTGATCTTGCTGCATGGGCCCAGTGTAGATTTGGAAGTGTTGGTCTAGTTACCTGGCAATCCAAATGGCTATTATTTAACATACTTGTTTTCCATAATTCTTTTCCACATACTTCCACTATGCCAGGGGCCAAACAAAGTTATAATAAGCACGGGGCATTCAAGCTTGACCAAAGCAACCCCTGTATGAGAGCATATATTATTATAAAGAAAGATGATGAGAAGTCAATTGCATGTTCCATGAACCAAATGATGGACATAAGCATAGAGTTGGCAATTGCAACATGATTGGTCAGATTTTTGTTGTTAATGAATGGAGGCAATGCATTTGCTTACTTTATCCAGTAGATGGTTTTTCATCATGGTGTTGGCATATATCCTGACTCAATCCATACTCTTAAGTGGCGGAAAGGACCTGTGGCAGGCCTGAAAGCAAATGAGAGTTAAAGTGGGGTGATTAAAGAACTGCGCTGAATAAATTGGGTAGAAATTTATTGCATTAACAATCCGCTGGCCCAAGGTGGAAGGTACCCACCTGGTCTAGTAGCCTAGTAGAAAGATTTCAGTTTTATTTACAATATACGATGAAATTCTAATCATGGAGTATTCTTGTATGGTATTCTTAAGGATTTGAGCATCATAGTTGTTGGAGTTACCCACCACACAATCATCTGTGAATGTCATCATTCTGACTGTTGTTTGTCCATGGACATTAATACAGTAATGCGAGAATTTGCTTTGTGGATTGGTGATTCAAAGCTAAAGTTATATTGTAGGGGGCTTAGAGGGTCACCTTAGAAAAGTCAACTCTGTGGTCAAACAAATATATTAATAAAGATGATCCACGTATAGTCATAGTGGCTGATTTAGTAAAAATCATCACCCAATTTATAAATCTAGATTGAAGTTTAGACTTATAGAAGCATGCCTTAAGATAAGTCCAGTTAACCCTGTCATAAGGATTCTGTTGATCAAAGTAAACAAGCGCTCCAGAAGCTTAAGGCTGGCAGACATTAGCAACAATGTAAATATTATTTCATATGGATCTTCTGGGGACAAATCCATATTGTTTAGGGGATATCATCTCAGTTGCTAATTCCCCTGGGCGCTTAGCCATAGTTTATGAAATATAGTTTGGTGTCAGTATTGATTAGGTATATAGTGCGCCATTTGGATAGATTTAGCATATCACCCTTCTTTAATAAAGTAACTGTATATGTTTTTGGCTCCAGGAAGGAGGCATGTTTTCATAATGCATTTATTCATGGAAGCTAAAAGAAGTTTAGATATGTTATTAAAATATTTTATATAATAGTCATTTGAAATCCCATCAGGGCCAGGGAATTTTCCTTATGGTGCACCGTTAATAGCTTCACATATTTCTTCTCACAAGATTAGATTAATTAATTATTAGATCTAATTATGGTGCTATATGTGTATAGTAAGGATTTTTTGCTTGTTGCTGGTTTGACTGGATCAGACTTTATATTAATTTTAATAAAAAATGTATGCTAAGGAAAAAGATCATAGCTGCGGATGTAGTTTTTAGCCTAGTCTAGTTGAAAATTTGCTCTACAATAAAAAATGTATGCTTTAATTGTTTTCTTTGGCGTTTATGCTTTGTATTTATATAACTGCTGGACCTTAAAGGGTGGTTAGCTGAGCGGGTAAAACTGCTTACACCCCTAGTGCAGGTTTTGAGTTCAAAACTGTACTGGCTATAAAACATTCTCAGTGTGGTATATTTGTCCCAAGGTTGACCCACCTCAAATAATTTTATAACTGCTGGACCTTTGTGCAGGCTATGTTATAATTGCGATAGTAAAATTGGCAGAAAATAATTAGGCATATTTCCAGCCACTACTTTTTGCTTTAAACTGAACTCCAACGCGGTGTTGGTGTTCTCTTGCCAAAGCGTTTAGGCAAGTGAAAACCTCAGCCCATTTATTCCCATTCAGGGCTGCATCCTGTGACTGGTAAATTATTTACAAGTGATTTACTATAGCCAAGTTGCACTTGAAGATGATGAAGCTGCCCAGAATCTCTACGATGCTGTATGATTGATATGGTTCAATGTTAATGTTAAATTTTACAAGTGCTCAGTGAATCCAACCATAAAGGCGTTGTAAAATCCTGCATCAAAATCATATCCTGAACCCATGAATGGAAATTTAAGTTGGCAAATATTTCTGTGCATTGTTTACACCAACTGAGTGCCTGTGTTGTTGTTTTTAATGGGGCAAATCACACTTAAACTAACAGTTGATCAGATAATTTGGTTCTTGTAGTTTTTAAATAGATAAAATTTTGTGTCAGAAAATTAATGGCGCTAGTAAAAAGTCTATGTGTGACATATATACATAGTTCTTAATGTTATGAAAATGAGTGAGATTTAAGTTTTTCATGAGAGACAAGTGCTTTGGCAAGGTATCATATAGTAAAAAGTGGCTTTTAGGACATAAAATTCAACATGCCTTTGTGGGGCCTCTGTTGTGCGCAGCCACCAATCAGTGTTTGCTTTGACTCAACATTTCATGGTTCTCATAATGAAGGTTTTAGAGGGTAGAGGGATGAGTTTCAAATATAAAAAAGGTTCACGATGAGCTTGTGTACAGTCTGGTGAATATATGCTAGTGATTGTGTGCACCTCGTTGTGCCAAGAGAAGGTAATGACTAGTATTCGGCCATTTAAAAAGGATTTTTATTAATAATTTAAAATTTTTTTGGTAGGCGTGTACTATCACCCCACAGTGCAGTGACCAAAAAGATAATGTTGTGAGGAGTATGTTTTCTCATGCCTCTCCCTTCCTTGTAGCATAGAGTTTCCTGTAGTGCCAGGATGTCTAAAGGGGAATTAAGCAGTTTACTCAAATTCTTGGCCCATGATGATAAGGCCTTGAGTTTCACTATGTTCAACGTCTCTATCTCTAATGAGCTGCCAGGTGCGCCTCAGGAGCAGTTAACAGGGCTCCTCGACCCTACTCACTTGCTCTCCTTGCTTACCTTTGTGTCCTTACTATGAGTGCCATAATGGCGAGTATGTGCTGGGCTATATTTAGAACCTTTCACTAAGCTAATTTGTGCCCCTTCATGCCTTTGGTGGTTCTTTGTTTATCATTTTGGTGCATTTTTTGTGTACCTTCGTTAGATAAATTATGTCTGACAAATTAATAGTTGATATTAATTCCCATTCAGAGTTTAATTCATAAGCTTGGGAGTGTGCAATTCCTTAGTAATAACAAGTTGGCACCCAAATTGAAATCAGACAAATTCTGTTGACTTAGATTGTCTGTTTAATGATCTGTAAAATTTGATTGCCTCAATTTACAATTTTCTTCATATCTTCATGAAGCTATCTAGGCAATATGGATAATTCCTCTGAGGCCTTAGCCTTGGCCGCGGCCAACTTACAAGCCTGTTTGGCCATTTTCTGCTCCTTTAGGGAGTTGGGTCAATTATTTTGTATCTTCCAGATTCCCTAGTTTAATGCTTGAATTGTGTCTGCGGTTTTTGCATATTCAGATTCATTTTTGCCCTTTTCCTCCTCGCAGAATTCTATTTCTCCTATGCCTTCTTTATATAACAGGCGTAGATCTTGTGTCCAAAGGCCTGACAGTGTTTGCATATGGGCAGTGCACTTTTCCACTGTTGCACAAAACAATTAGAATTTCCTATTGATGATGAAGGCAATGTGGAGATTCGTGTGAGATCCTCTGCTACCTCCAGGTTTGAGGAAATGATTGTGATGGCCTTCATTGTGCTAAGGGCTGGCATGAGTTTGAATCTTTGTATTTAAAATTTATTTATTTTATTATATGATTCCAAGTTTTTCCCGAGATACAGATTGATGACCTTGCATGAAAGCTTTGTTTGAAAGCAATAAAAAATTATAAAGTATCTTTGGACTCTTTCCAATTTGTACGTTTGGTTAAAACCATACTCTGAACGTTGAGGAGGTTGATGTCATGGAGAATGCTGATAATACTAAGACCAGCATGGAACTCTAAGTGAGTGAACACCCAGAACCCCAGCCAGTATACCTCAGGTACAGACATCCATATTGACAGATGGAAAAGGTAGAAGGCAGCCAAGAGGGTTTAGCCAGGGTTTTTAGAATTGGTAATCATTGTCACTAAATGTCTAGCAGAACTCTCAAACTCACAAATAGATTTAGATGGTTTTTTAAGAGTTTTTATATAAACCAAAGATGGCAGAAAGGGGAAAAATGGAGTGCCAGAGGAACCTGTCAGGGTCCACTGCCTTATAAGCTCACAAAAACAAAATGGGAATTGGATGATTGCATTAAACGTCAGGAATAATTTTGTAATTTGATTACCTAGTATTGACACCCTGATATTTTTATAACACTGGATAGATCCTGACCTGGACAGCCAACTCTTGCTCTAATTTTGCCACCAACTTTTCCCTCTTAACTCACCTTTGCTTGGTGGATTGTCGCTGCTTCATTATCAGGCGACTGGATGCGTCCATGACCAGGACACATATGGCTGGTCACATTGAGTCAGGAAAGGGGTTTGTTGCACCCATACAGATTAGGGACGGTTCATGCATAATGGCGACAAAGAGGCACGGCAATTTAGAATTCCCACACTAAAAACTGATTTACTAGATTTATTTTGGCGGATTCTAATTTAACTATATTGGCAGAATTCAACTACCAGAGACAACATTTTGAGGTTGATAATTGCTGCCAACCCTCTGCTGGTTGTGTCCCCTGGCTGCTGCCACTTTCCAACATACACCCTGGATTTTCTCCACCAGCTTATGGGGAGTTGGCATGGAGAAAAATGACACAATCTTTAGGGCTATGCCGTTACCCACCTCTCATCTACCATATGGGCTAAAATGCTTCATGGTGATGAGAAGGACAGCTGGCCAGCTATTTCCCCTTCCTAGCACAGAACGGGTTACCTTCCAATTAAAAGCCAGGGTTTGCTACCCAAGACTTACATTACAATTTCCTTTTTGAGTTGGGGGAGCACCCCCATTAATAAATTAGGCTGACACTTCATTTTTATGCACCTTTGGAGCTTGATTTACAAGATGGAGGCAACCTTCTGAGGAGGTCAAGGAGCATCCAGGTGTGCAATGTGGAAGGCCTATACCAAATCATGGCAATTTCTACGATTGTGGATACTAACCCAGCTGTTTTCATATGAGGGAAGTCCTTCCCATACCACCAAGTAATGCACTGAGTGATTTGAGTGATAGGATGCCAAAATAGCCTCCACATCCACCTCCTTTGAGTCTTTGTTCACCCATCAGCTCGGGATCCATGGGCGGCGTGCCTTTAAATGGTGACAACTGGGAAGCGTAAAAGATGGGGGTGCTGTTTCCAATGAGCGGGAAGCGCCAACCAAAAATCTTTGTTACCCAAAATCTTCC
>JAKSZP010000996.1:0-16414 GCA_022478985.1 Massospora cicadina | reverse complement strand
ATCAGGTTACTGAAAAATTGAGTTTCCCACGGCGGAACAGGAGAAATGTTCCTTAATCATATCCAAAGACCTTTTACAACTGACCCATATTCCCCAAGGACTGTGTATCGACCAAATACGTTCCAATAAGACATGGACACTATCCTTGGTGACCTGAAGCTGTCATTTGTCCTTGTATACCTCGTTGATATCAATGTTTTCTCTTGAACCTTTTCTGAACATCTTGATTATCTAGAAGCAGTAGACCACTGGCTCACTGAGGCGAACATCAAAATTAAGCCTTGAAAATGTAACTTCTTCAAAGATCAGTTGAAATACTGGGGGTTTGTGGTAGACTCCACAGGGCTGAAACCACAGCCATCCAAGGTGGAGGCCATCTGGAAAATGACTACACCTAGTAAACATGACATACAGGTATCTTTTGGGAATGGTCAGTTACTACTGACGCTTCATCCCCAACTTCAGCTATATTGGGGGTCCATTGTTTGAGTACTAAAGAAGGATGCTAAATTTGAATGGATGGAACGTCGTTAATACACCTTTAATACACTTTGGACGGCACTGACCAAAGCGCCGGTGCTATGCTATCCAAACCTCAATAGGTAGTTTATTTTTAGAAGGATGTGTCTCTTTTCGCTGTTGGGGCAGTACTTTCTCAAAAAGATGATGAGGGATAGGAGTATCCTATTGCATACTGCAGTTTAAGTCTGAACTGCCATGAGCAAAATTATACCGTGACTAAGTGGGAGTGCTTAGTGGTGATCTACGCATATAAGAAATTTAGAGGCTACATGCATGGGGTAAATTTTAAAGTTATAATGGATTAAGCGTCATTAAGTTGGTTGCAGAACCTCAAAGAGCCTGAAGGGCGTTTATATCAATGGGATCTTAAGCTTCAAGCTTATGACTTCATGATCCTTCACCGCCCAGGCGTTAAGCATCAGAACGCTGACTGTTTATCTCAATTGTTGACCATTGCCATGATGGTGGATCTCAGCGATGTGATGTACAAGAAGATGCTCAGTGGAAAATATGACGATAAACCACCACAAGTAATCAAAGCATTAAATGAGATGTGAGTGAATACCTTCCAATGAAAGGAAACTGTAAAAGTGGATTGGAAATTTTACAGTGAATTTTCCATGACCCTCAGCATGGCCTAGGATTATTATGAGCGCCCACAAGGCAGTTAAACATGGTGGTGTGCGCAAGAAATGGATATGTTGTGCCTTCAGTATTATTAGGAAAGCATGAACTTTGATGTGATTGAAACCATTTCCTCTTACCAAAAGTGCCAAGTGGAAAAGCCATTCCGCCAGAAGATCTCATAACAATTAGTGAAACCACATTTTCTTGGTATAAGGTTTCCCCTGATGTCATCACCTCCGCTAATGGGAGCCAACTAGTGTAAGTACATTCCTTGGCTATCAACCACTTGACCAGGTGGGTTAAAGCGTGGTTAATACAGGATCTGGGGGCGGTCACAGTGGCCAAGTTTGTAACGGAATGTGTTATCCAGTGACATAGCTGCCATCAGTTCATTCTTACCAATAATGGAACTAATTTTCCTCACACATCCTCCCCAGATTGAATGAGCTTATGGGCATCAGCAGGGTTCTGATGACTCCATATCACCCTGAGTCTGACAGAATGGTCGAATGGGTTAATTGGACACTGATAAACATCCTTAGGGAGCTGATAAATAATAGACCATCTGATTGGAGTTCCCTCCTGTCTAATGCTGTCTTTGCTTACAATATCAGTTACCATTCCGCTATGAGGAAGATCCCCTTTCAACTGTTATATAGATGGCACCCCATTCTTCCAGCATTGCTTTATTTGTGCATAGAAGATACTGGTGGAATAAATCCCCACCATTACTTGACAAATTTAGCTGACACATTGATCAAGTTGAAAATGGAATCATACTCATTTAGCTTGGCCAAGAAGATTAGAAAATTGGGCCATTGATCAGGTAAAACATAGCAGGTTGACCCAATTACAAAAAGGTGAGATGGTTTTGTTCCATAACCAGCACAGGTTTAGCAAAAACACAAGCTGGCTAACATCTGGGTTGTCCATTAGAAATAAGAAAACTGGTGTCAATGTATTTCATATCGAAGACCCAGCAAGTGGTCAAATCATTAATTGCATACACACAAAGTTTCTCCGAGTGTATAAACAATAGGAGGCTTATTGTCCAGACAAAAGAGGAGGGTAATGTTGAGATTTTGATATGGCTAGATGATAAGCCCTGAAGAGTTACAACGGAATGGTGAGAATCTGCTGATTAGGATGATATTTACAAGTATTTGAGCGCCTTGAGATGAGGCAATATTGGGTTATAATGGGTTGTTCTTAGATTTCTTTTAAATAAGGTGATAAGGCAATGTCGACATTTGACAAATATAATCTAGATCAACTCAGATTTAGGGCGATAGAGAGATGAAGAATACCAGCTGAAATCAATGAGAATTGGTGGAATAGAATAGTCTAAGCTATGAGAACAGTATTGTTTGAAGTCACTGATATATAAGCGAGATGGACGATTGAAAGAGGAGGCGGTTAATAGTAGAGAAAAAGCAGAACAGCGAAGAGTCGCTGTATTTATTAAGCTAACTAAAATTGTTGTTGGGGCAATTGCTCTTATTTTCTTATATTTTCAGTGTGTTCAGAGGACTAACAATCCCCATATCCTCTGTCTGTTGTTAAAGTGGGTTTAACCTGTGTGACCCTTATGACAGATCCTAACAGTACTGCCCAAAAATATAATAGATGCGTTGACTGAGGTGCTGAAAGTGCCAAGAAGATTAGTAAGGAGTCTAAATGGACTTGGAAAAAGCGGAAAGCTACTAGGCTCCAAATTGATCTTAGTGGTACTTTGTCTCAATCTACACAGGACAATCTGGAGCAAATTTTCTCCCAAACGGATGAGGTTTTCCACATCACTTAATTGCAGAAGAAGAGAGCTACCACAGAGGATGTAGGTGGGATGGTGCATGCTAGGCTCATAGGGGAAGAGGTAGAGGTAAGGGGAAGCTTCCCCCTTAAAATAGAATGCACCGCCTTATGACCCAATAGCTTCACATGAAGGGGAGGGGTCAGTTGAGGACCCTAATAAGGTTAAGATTCCGGTAGATGTTGTAACTAAGCATCCACCACCCCTGGCCCAGTTTAGCACTGGAAAGGGGAGGAAGAAACTTGGTCCTGCAAAACCAGATGAAATGAAAGAGGATGAGGATTCCCATATCCTGACATCAAAGCCACTCAGTTTCTAACCTGTGGCGATCTGGGTTATATTTTCTAATGCGCGGGGTCTGAATATCCTCAGGCAGCAGCAGCTGTTGAAACTCAAATTTCAACAATACAGGATTAATATCAGCTTCCTCACTGAGACTAAGTTTAAACCTGGGGTGGAAGAAAATTGGTTTTACCATTTCCTCTCTAAAATCATATTATTCTCAGTTTATAGATCAATTAAACTCAGACTAACCCTAGGGGAGGGGAAGACGGAGGGGAGAAACCAAAGGGGGTATCTTGGTCTAGTGGTAGATAAGGTTAAGGTGTTAAATGAAGGGGTATTATTACAGGAAGATCAGTGGAAGTAATATCAGTGTTTGAAGAGAAATCGATTTTTTATTGGCATATATATACCAAAACTGTATTTAAAAAAGGCCTTCTATAAGAAGGTTGGTCTGAGGATCCAAGAGGAAGGCATTGTGAGGTCAGTAGTGCTGATGGGAGACATGAACTGTATCTTCTTTAGGGATTACAGGATTGGGTGCTTCAGGACACTGGAGTTCTGATCTTGGAGCCTGAGAGTTGGCTGGTTTAATGATTGCCTTAGCCTACTGGATGTGTGGAGATCAGGCTGTAGTGAGGAAGGGGAAATAGGTGGAATCACTTTTAGGGGGATTATTTCTCCCGGATTGACCTTGTGTAAGTGCCCCAACCTATCCTGAGTCACTAAAAGTTGATCCTTTGGAATCTTGATCCAGGTGCTTCAGAACACAGGCCCCTAGAACTGTAGATCAGTGACCCTAATGTTGTTTCTGCGGGAAAAGGGATTTTAAAGACTGAACCCTGAACTCCTAATATGTCCCACTGCAGGAAATCACAAGGAAGAAGGTGAGATGGTGGACAAGCCAGATTGCAGGAAGCCAGATGCACCAGTAAAATGATTGCAGATGATGGCTGATCTCAAGATGGCACGTGAAATCCTTAAGAGGCATCTAGGGCCATAGATTTAAGGTAAGAAACCTTGGATATGAACTTTGAAATTTACCTGCAAGAAGGCTTCAGTAATGGGAGCATCTGCCTGCATGGTCAAGGCTGAACTGTATGAAAAATTAATGGAGGACTTTAGGGTGGATCGCCTCAAACAAAGGAAGTCTAAGTGGTATGAGGACTCTAAAAAGCAATGTGCTCTACTTTGCAAGGCAGTAGGGGATTTCAAACTCTTAGCAAGGATCTCGTCATTTTGTGATGAGGGAGTTGGGGTGAAGGATATAGCTCGCTTGGCTGAAGTGGCAAAAATCTTACTATGAGAACCTTTTTGGCCCCTCATAGAATAACCCAGTGACAACCAAAGTACTCACAAGCGGACTGGGGGTACTGCTGATGGATACTCATAAGCTTTTATGTAGCAAGATCCACAAGTGAGAGGTGTCAGACGCCATCCTCAATGGAAAGAATGGCTTGGCTCTTAGGTTTGATAGATGATACTTGAGCTCTAAAAGTTTTAGGAAGAAAAGTAAGAGATGCTTGTTGAGCTCTACAATCATTTCTTAATCTCTGGTACTATCAAGCCGGCTTTTTTGAGAGGCGTGGTTGTGGTGTTGTATAAGAAGGTCAATCCTACCCTCATGGGGAACTATTAGCCTTTAAATCTGCTTAACATTGACTTTAAGACTTTTATATAGATCCCAACCAATTAATTAAAGGGATTATGGCGGACGTTGTCGGGAAATAACATAATGAGTATAGCCCAGGATGTTCAATTTCTAACAATTTGATGTTGTTTCACCTGATAGACGAATGGGAAAGTAAATGGTATGACCAGATGGTGTAGCTACTGTTTTTTGATCACGAGAAGGCGCATGATTGGATGAATCTTGAGTTTCTGTGAAAAGTGTTGTATGGAGTTAGAATCCAAGGGCGCTTGGTGAGACTGCTTAAAGCTATTTTGGGCAAGATTCATTGGTCTTCAGTATCAATGGGGTCCTCTCCCACCCTTTGAGGCGGTTAGGGGCGTGAATCAGGAAGGTCTCTATCTCCCTTGTTGTTTGTTCTTGCAATAGAGAGCTTTTCGGTGGCTCTCAGGAAGTTGAACCAGAATAAACTTACAATCAACGGGGAAGAGTATTTACACTTGATTTTTGCGGATGATACATATATATTTGTTTCATCAAAGGAGGAGGAGAAGGTGTTGATGAACAAACTGAAGATGTACCAAAACGCAAGCAACAAAAAGGATAATATGTTAAATTATAGACTTGACCCATAGCAGAACATCAACTTTGGATGTGGATCCAAAGAGATAAATTACCTGGATGGCAACAAAAGAGTTCTGTACCTCAGGTGTTCCATCCCAGGGTGAGCATTGCCACATAAAATATGGCTAAAAATTGAAAGCAACAACAATAAAGCAGCATGGAAGTGGCAATAGCTCAATCTTTTCATACTGGGGCAGAGCCATTTTATGAATAATTTCATTTTTTCAGAATACAATACATTTTAATTTTAATTTTAATTTATTGTGGGGAAGGCTGACCAGGGGACGGACACTTCCAATAATACACCAGAGAAAACGAAACACATGTAACAGGAGGGCACCCCAGAGAAGCTAATGCTGTCTCCTTTTGCCAGCGGGAATGTCACTACTGGGAGGGGGGATCACGTGTATGGGGAGGGCCCACAATTGAGCACGTGTGTAGGAAGGGGTCAGAATTGATGAACCAAACTGGGAACAAGGACGAGACCAACTGGCGGTGACGTGGTGAAAGGTATCCAAACATCCACGCTTGAAAATGGTCCACTAAGTGCGACCAGAACCAGCGGACAGCTTCCTGGAGGGTGAGGGTGGAGCCTGAGATGTCATCCAAGACAATCGTGTGGATAGTCCACATGGCGATTGTGACCACCAAGGCATGAAGGGAGGGTGGGAGAGGGGAGGCCATTGATAAAGCAAACATATCTTTAGACAAATAAAGAGCTGTTCCTGATCCTGGCAAAGTAGACGTTGCATCTCACGACATATCACTTTAGAAGGAGGGCAAATTTCCAGGTGGTGAACCAGCATTCCGTACTGGTCACACATGACACAGGATGAGTGCAAAGCGTTAGAGCGTTTGGCAGTACAGTACACCCATCTCAAGCAGCGCCACACAAGGGAACGGATATGAGGCTGCAGAAGAGGGCGGTGGGCGTACTTCCAAATGGCTTTCTGGGTATCAAGGGTAAAGGGGATTTCCATCATGTCCAGGTAGTCCACCATGGACAATGTATGGGGCCTTGAAGGTATCACTCCATTCAGAATTGGTATTCCCTGTATCTCCTGGGTGAACTGAGGAGAGGGGCGCCCCCTCTGGGCTGTGTGCCCACAAATATGTATCCTCCACTCAGCGCTCCGCATGGAGAGGAGGATTCATTTGAAGTGGGGTGTTGTCCCATGTGGGCCTGCAGCCAAAGGATGGGAAGCCAGATATTTCAACAGAGAGTGTGGGTGGGACGGGTTGGTGAGGCCCAGGGTTCAGGAGAAGTTGGAGTGGGCCTCGTGGGACCAGTGTTGGGCTGAAACTGTAGGGTTGGTAATGGCAGCGATCCAGGTGCCAAGGATTTTGGCAGCATGGGCCTCAAAGCTGAGCAGGCCCATACCTCCACTATGGCGAGGGCCAAACATGACCTCCAGTCGCACTGGCGGTGGGTGGCCCAACCAAAGCCACCCTTGCAGAAGGGCATACAGTGATTTGAAGAAACTTGGGGAGAAAGTGATGGCGTGGGCTCCAAACCAAACTTTGGAGAGGAGCATAGATTTGGCTAGTACAACCCTGCCGGTAAGGGAAGTATGATGGGCTCTGAGGGAGGCTATGAGTTTTGTCACATTGTCCAGAATATGGTTTTCCATTACCGTTGAGGCGTACCCGCCTGCCTCCAACCACACCCCCAGATGGCGGACTGGGCCAACGGTGGGGCTTGGAACAAAGGGAAGCACAAGCGGGGCGGAGTGGGGTGGGCAGGGTAAGCCAGCGCGTGCGCATGCTGATGTGGCAGATCAGAAACAATGCGCTGGGGCCCTACGGGCTTGACACCGACTAAGGAGAATGATTTCAGTTTTGGAGGCATTGAGTGCAGCATTACTTACCCTGGAGTAAACCTGTATAAGATCTTCAACCGCGCATGCATCATGATTATTAGACACCCCTAAGCATGCAGTCATCAGCAAATGCCAACATTTTGACCGGGGCTTGGCCTTGCACATGGACCCCCAGTAAGGCGGGCATTCACGTTATGAAGAAGTGGGTCAAGGCTGAAGTTATACAAGAGTGGGCTAAGTAGTCCCCATGGCGCAGTCCCCTTTGAGGGAGGACTAAATCCATGAGAAAGCCAGGGACATGCACAGCCATTGATGGATTCTATTAGCAGCATCACCCAATTGATGAAGCGAGGGGGAGGCGGAACTTGTGGAGGCAGCCTCTGAGGTAATCCCAGTTAACTCTATCATAGGCCTTCTGTTGGTCTAAAATTACAAGTGCACCAGAGGCTGCGGACTGAAAGGCGTTGGCTACGGTGTGTATGTTTTCCCAAATCAACCTTCTGGATATGAAACTGAATTGTTCCAGGGGAGATGAGAGCAGAGGCAACAATACCTAGACGGTTAGCCATGATTTTAGTAAAAAGTTTAGTATCAGTGTTGGTGAGAGAAATGTGGCGCCAGTTGGCCAAGTCTAGCTTATCCCCTTTTTTTAGAGCGTAATGGTGTAGGTCTCTTAACTCCTGGTAGGAGGCGCGTTTCCAAGAGGCTTTGGTTAAGAGAGGCAAGCAACAAAGGGGATAAATCCTTGAAGTACTTCTTATAGAACTCATAAGGAATACCATCTGGGTTTGGGCATTTCCTATATGGTGCACCGAAGATGGCAGACCGGAGTTCATTTCGAGTAATCAAATTCATCAACTCTGGGAAACAGGAAACATTGCAGATGTGTGCACTATCAAGAAAATTAGCCATTTCAGCTAGCGGAATTAGTTCAGATTGGTACAATTTGGAGTAATAGTTTTGTATCTTGATCGCCACTTCAGCTGGCGTATTCAGTATGGAATTGTCTGGCCTTCGCACCTGTGTGCAGGCCAAGCTCAGGCGCAGTGCAAGGAATTTTCAAAAAGTAAGTGGAGCACATGTCGCCCACTGTAATGTGTTTAGCTCTGTACTGAACACAAACTTAATGCTTGTGTTGTCTCTCTATAGTGTTATGGTGGGCGGCTACTTCCGCTCACTTGCAACCCAAAGCTGGGCTGTAGCCTGCTGCTGGGACGTTAGACTCCAGGTGGGCCAACTCTGCCAGAGCGCGCAAAATGGCTGCTGAGGTGGAACGTGAGTGGTGGGAGGAAAGGTGGCGAGCCTGCAGATTGTGTTCGCCTTGAAGGAAGACCAAGTGGATATTGGATCAGTGCAAAATGGTGTAATAAACTCCAGAGCCGCGGTCATAGATTCCACCCATGAGGAAAATCTCAGCAACACAATTTCATCTGGGCAAAGTTTGCACCAACTCGGAGCCTGAGCTGCTGGGTTGGATAATCAGAAAGATATCAAAACCATCCTGTGGTTGGAGAAATCGATCTGCGTTGTGGTGAAATGGGAAATTTGGGTACAAAATTTCAATGGTGCGAGGATAAGGTTGATGTGGGACATGGACCATAACTGGCCATTGTGGACATGGGGGTGCGACATGTTTTTGAGAAGTGGAGCATGGCGCAGCAAAGTATCGACCAACCCTAGGGTGGCCTTAAGAACACAGAGTTCTACGTGGCCCTGTGGTGGAAAAGGAGATAGAGGCCAGCGATCAGTGGATGGGCTCAACCAACAGTTCATGCCACCAATGACAAAAGGGTTAGGAGGCAATGCAATGAAAATGACTGATGAGAAAAATTCCTGACGTTCTTATGCACAGGTCAGGGTGTAAATGTTGATGATAGCATGCACTTTGTCATCCCACAAAAAAGTGACTATGAGGATGCAGCCGCTAAGGAAGGATTCAGACAAAAAATTTAAAATTTTTGTTCTTTTGAATAAGCACCCCACGGTGCTTGGACCAGAAGGAGAGGGAAGGGAGGGAACATGGTTTTCCATGTTTCCTCAGAACCACGCGGACAGTGGGTCTTCTGAATGACCAGGATATCCACGGGTAAATTTTGTTGTAAAAAGCTCAGTTTCCTAGCCCAGGATGGTGAGGCCTTGAGTCCAGCGATGTTCAACCTCCCTAAAGTAAAGGCTCCCCCCATCGCACCTTAGGTGCAAGGGGAAGGGCACCTGAGCCCTTCAGCCTTCTCCTGTTCTTCACAGCGCTTGTTGGCGCCCTGGGTATGTGATGCTACGTAATCGATGGTATGGGTAGCCTTAGAAGTTGGGTTTGCATTGGCCTTTGCCTTAACTTTTTTCCCAGATGCTGGATGAGATTTTGTGGTGCATGTATTTGCAGTGCACCAACGCTTGGAAGTGGAATGTTAGCAGGAAAGTTGGAGACTGGATTGGTTCCAATTGATGCTTGGGTGCATTGGTTGGGTGAAACTGACTTGCTCAGCGAATAATCAGCTGGGGGGTCCCAATCAGCTTGGGCATCCCAATCTGATTGGTCAAATGGATTCGCGAGTTGCTTCTGCCACAAAAGTCTCAATGTCCTCCTGAAGCTGGGAGGGTGGGATAACAGAAGCAGTCTTGGCCGCCTCCTTAGCCGCTGCCTTGCGGGCCTGTTTGGCCTTCTTCCACTCTTGAGGGGATATTGGCTTCACTAGTAAGTAGCATCCCTGCGCTCCCCACGGGAAGGCTGCCTTTTTATCAGCAGTCAGTTCATAGTGGGCTTCACCTCCACCCATTGAGTCCAGGGGAAACTCTTGATATGTAATGCCCTCTTTGGTGGGGCAGGTGTGGTACTTGTGGCCAAAAGAGCTACAGAAGGAGCAGATGGGAGGTGCGTTGTCCACAGTGACCCTGAAAGGGTGGGTGGCATGCCTTCAATGTTGACAAAAGTGGTATTTGGGATTTGGGTTAGATCCTTCGCTATCCCCTCAGATGAGGTTAGGACTGCAATTGCTTTTCCAGTGCACAGGTTTGGCATTAGCATAAAGTTCTGCATTTCAAAGGATTGTATTTCGCTATTTATAGTGAGCCCAGCCTTCAGGTGATATTTGAGTATGGTGCATTTGACTGTAGTGGGCAGAAAGTTGAAAGTGATAAAATTTTGATTCAATTTTGTCCATTGGGTGTGCTTAATTTTTGATGACCCACTGACCATCTGGGAAGTCTACAACTATGTGCACCGTTGCAGCTTCATCTGCCGCTTCCTTTCTCTCAAAGCCTAGATCCAGCCAACCGCGTGGCATGGAATGAGGTGCGACATACACCATTTGGGAAATGTGTGTGTACATTCCCACAAAACATTTCCCAAAGCATCATCTGCTGAATATCCAGGAATACCCACACTCTGTGCTCCACCAACGAGAGTGGTTGGGAGTGCGGATTATTGATGTACTGGTTGCATCGCGCTTGCCAAGCTAAAATTTCTGGGGAAATAGTTACTGCCAGTTTTATGTTAAGTTTATCTATTCCTCCGGTTTATACCAGGGAGTTTGTGAACTTTGGGTGCTGCGGGGCCAACACATGTGCCCTTGGCCTTAATTGCCCAACTGCTCCCTGACATGGGCATTAGCTAATCTCCTCGGTGAGATTATCAAACTTTTTCCAGACTTGAATTGAAAGATGTTGCAAAAGTGATTGCAACGATAGAGAAAATTTTTCAGAATGCAGTACATTGCTGGCTTTGTTCCATAAACGACATCTTTTTAAAAGAATAAAAATTCAGTAATTGAGTTTATCCATAAGGGGTGAGCATCAAAAACCAGTTATTTTAAATTGTGCGAGGAGTTGAAGAAGGGGGCATCAGTCTGATTAACGTCAAGAGTATGATCAAAGCACTTCAACTGAAGTGGATTTAACAGGTCTCCATGGAGAGAAAGAACAGCTGTTGGTTTCCAATAGTGCAGGACTAACTTGCTAAGGTTTGCAAAGACAAAAACAACAAGGATCTTGGTGTTAGCTGGGGCATCAATAAAGGGGCCAAACCAAGTGCAGAGAATCTACTAGGCTACTAGAAATATTACTTTAATGCTTGGGCAGGCAGAAATGGGATAATATAGGGTGAAGGTGGTACATTAAAAATATCTGGGCAATTCTCCTTTTGGGAGGAGTCCAAGGGCTGGAGATGGAGTCTCGTCTGCGTAAGACCTTCAAGCACTTTATGGAGGCAGTTCACAGGGGGCCTCATTGATGGTGATGGCTGGAGAGTGCTTAGTGTAGAAGCAGACAATAATGTTGCCATTGGCTTTAAGGTGCTGGTAAGATAGGAATGGGAGGTTGTGGAAGCAACATAGATATTTTATTGTTGGAGAGAAGCAATTCTTTCACTGGCTGCATTAGAGGTTGGGGAAGCTTGTTCAGAAGGTCATGGAGGGCAGGATCAGCTAGTGTTCCCGCAAGGAAGAGAAGGCTGGAGGTACCCCATATGGGAAAGCTTCTTCGTCCTTTAGGACTGGCTAAAGCTGGGAGGTGGTGATGGTGTCTGCCTCTCAGAGCTCACAACTGACAAGTTCCAGGAACTACAGGACAGAGAGCTTTTCAACATTATTGTCCTGGAGCACTTTTAAAAAACAACACGGCTTAATGGACCTGTGGGGGAGGAGGGTTAAGGGATGCTGGTCCCGACCAGTTCAGATTTTCTCTTCCAATTCCACAGCAACATCTTGGTCACTGGGGAGACTTTGCGCAAGTAGAGATAGCATAACGAGGAAGACCTTCTGTATGCCTGTAAGGTATGTGGGGGGAAGGAAATTGTAAGTCCAGGGGAGCGTCCCCTTTGCTTAGACTGGGTGGTGTTCCCAATCCCTTTTAAAAAGGGTCTAAAGAGGGAAGCTGTCCCTCCCAGCACACAGGGAGATCTTGCCCATGTGGTAGATGAGAGCTGGGTAGAAGCCCTTCCTCCAAAGATTCCTCCCCTGTCCCCACAATTCTCTCTGACAAATTAGTATGTAAAGTCGAGAGAATTTGTGCCAAAAATAATCGAAGATTGCCACCTCATGGGCTAAAAAGTTTACATGAAGTCAAAGAAAACAAGCCCTTGAAATCAAGTTCCAAAAGACGCAAACCCTCAAAATAAAGCCCAACGGGCTTGCACATCCAGTGAACATGGAATCAAGTGTCAAATTCTCGTAAGAGCTTGCCAATGGCACTAGGCCATTGGAAAATGTTGTTGGTTTGAAACTTGCTCCAAAACTTTTGGTGACAAAGACCAAAAGGTGTGTAACTCTTAATCAGAATTTGTTAAGTGATGAATTCTCAGTCAAAATTGCCAATGGCGTTGGGCCATTGGCGATGTTGTTGCAAATTCAGAATTACCCTCAAAAACATTAGGACAAAGCCTGATGGGCACGTACTTCCATCATTGATTGTTGCCAATAATTTGAATACCACTCCTCACAAATTATTGTTGTTTAAGGCATCTTGCTTGGCCAAACAGACACCAAAGCAACCAGGTATGGGTGAGTTGGGTATTCCAGCCCGTTTCTGACCATTTGGGACTTCCCCTACGTGGGGTAGCCTTGGGTCTTCCTGTTGCCCATCAAACAAGATGCTGTCATGCTAACTGTCAAAATTCAGTGTAACCAAAAGTTGGGCATCTGAGGTTTACTGACAGCGACTCAGCCCACCGCCAACTCCTTTGAAGTCAGTTTGAATTTTATTCGTTTTTCCCCTCCCTCTAATGTTTGACGGTTAGGTCAAACCTTGAGGGCCCCAATCCCATGCCATTATAAGATATTCCCCAAATTGACCATCATTTAAAAAGTCATAACACACTGAGGAAATTGATGGTCAATTTTCAAAAAGTCGCTTTTCATTAAAAATCTCCCTGTGTTACAAATTTTTGACTTTAGTTCAAATTAATCTTGCTGAGCTCCCTATGGCACTAACCCTGTGTCTTGTTGGACCCTAAATTGGCTGGTCAATACAGTCATGATAGCAACAATAGCTCCCTACATAGCCAAATGGACATATCATGTAAGAAACTTCTGGTAATTTAAACCAATTTTCGAAGCCATCCACCAGCAGGTTATTGGAATCCTGTGGAATCCCGTGGACTCATCTACCTCCACTTCAAGCAAGGATCCGCCACCTCACCTCTGTTTTCGTTTTAAACCCTCATATGGAGTATCCCAAAGCAGCTATTCCAATCGTTCATCTCCCTGCAGCAAGGCCCACTGGGTTTGGAGTTTCTAAAGCCTGGTTTACTTTCAGGTTCCTCTTTACGCTTGCAACACACTGGCGATCACTTACAACACATCTCCCTGTACAATATAACGTTGTTTGAGCGGCAATGCAAATCTTTCCTATCGTTGCAATCAATTATTGAAACTGATTTTATTTAAGACTAGATAAGTGTTAAATTATTTAAGGAGATTAGTGTGCATTCAAAGTTGGGTAGTAGTTGGCCTACTAAAGTAATGGGCAAAGGATACGTCTTTACACTAATAAAAGTTAGGAAACTCCTGGTGACACTGGTGGCCAGAACAACTCTAAGAAAGTGATGGTGAGTATCATACTGAAAAACAGTAGCTTAGCAAACTAAATGTAATCAATACATCAAAAATTCACATTCTCAGACCTTGTTGTCAGTGGAGCATGGGCATTAAGTTTTTTTGATAATTATTAATTTAATGGCATTGTGGGTAAAGTTTTTTAGTGATGCACACAAACACTTCATATTCATCATGTACGTAGCACCTTATTCTATGACCTAGGGTTGTATCGACCTCAGGTTTGAATCCAAGAAAGCTGCGGACAAAGCTGTACAGGTGCTTGTGGTGGTAGATCTCCTGGATGGTCAATGGGTGACCGAAATGAAGTACACTCATTGGACCAAATTTAACCATATTTTCGTTATATTTGATTTTCAATCCACTACAGTGCAATGTAAAGCGCTTGAAAGTTACCTCTCAGACGGATTAAAAAGCTATGGGAACTATACTCTTTCAGAATGCAGATCTTTTTTCTTATGTTGGAGCTTAGCATGGGAAAAGCATTGAAGTGATCACTCCATCTGAAGTCATAATGGAAGACTTGACCCAAATTTCACACACCACAGTGATCAATATTGAGGGGCAAGAAACCCACCCATTACACATTATAATGGACAGCGCACCCCCCTATGCACCTTCTGGCATGCTTTTGGCCATAAGGCACACACCTGCCCCTTCTGAAGGGCATTACACAGAATGGAATCCTTTCTGACGCAATGGGAAGTGCCAACTCCTATACAAACCAGCCATTGACACCAACGCTGAATTCCCTTGGGGTGCACAGGGGTGTTATATTCAAGTAAAACTTTTGTCCCTGCAGTAATGCAAAAAGGCCAAACAGTCCCGCAGAGCAGCCGCCAAGGCAGCAGCTATGGCAGCGTCTGTGATCCCACCTGCCCAGACCCATAATGACATTTTTTCGCACTAGTGGTGCCTGTCAAAATCCAGCAAGGGTTATGCTCGCTGGTGCTATGTGCCGCTGGATTCCACAATGGAATATTTAAAACAAATAACAAACTCTTAAGAAAACTAATTTTTTACTTTTTGTTTTTAATTGTGTGAGGCAAAACCGGAAAAGCCCTTTTTTCAATACTAGTATATCATATTTAAACTAGTTCCAATCCTTGGGGCCATAGGAATTTGGGGCTAAAGTATTATAAAGCTGAGTCATCCAAATTAGGAGATATAGGCTTTCAGCCTATCAGAATGAGGATAGATATTTTGTGGCAAAACTGACCCGTGTGGTAATGATTTGATAAATTGTATCCAATCACCAGCGGGTAAAATCTTCTCACCTCAGGGGGGGTTCAGATCTGAGTGGTAATAATTTTTTAATTCGCACCCAATTATTGACAGGTAAAATCTTCTCACCCTGGGGAAGAACAGACCCATGCAATATTGAACACCTCAAATTTGGCTGAGAAGTTGGAGCATTCCTATTATCAGTTCTTACCTTATTACGCCAATTTTGGGTATATATCATATTTTCCTGATAGATAGGGTTCCACCGAGAATCTGCCAAGGTCTTTTCGCCATTGGTATTCATATCATTGATAATCACAATATTATTCAAAGATTGGACTCCAACATTATTTTTCAAAAGTTGAGAAGGAAAATGTCCAACATTGCCCCCCTCAAGAATGTTGGTAGGAGTGTAGTATCATAGGAAACAGCTATGTACTCAGTTTATGGTAACTCCCATGGCTAATGATTTGATGGAGTATTCATTGCCTCTTTTGTAGCTGATGGAGAAAGGTCCCTCCCAAATCAAACTAAGCTTACCGCTTCTTGGGGTGATGCAGTTATGGTAGTATAACACCTTATCAGCCACTTGAAATGTAGGAAGGGGGGTGCGGAGCTCATTGGCAGCCTGCCCTTCTTTAGTCACTGTTTTTGCTAAGTTGGTCATAGCTTCTGCTTGGAATTAGTATTGGTTAGCTAATCTTTTCATGGCTTTCTCAGGCTCCTCTCCTTTCGAGAAGACATCCAAAGCCAGAAGAGCAGGTATGCCTGGTTCCCTGCCATACAAAACTCAGAGAGGGGACATTTTAAGAATCCGGTGATAACTAATCTGGTAGGTTATAAGGGCACTGGGTAAGAATTGATCCCAGTGAAGTGGATCAGAAGAGGCCAATTTGCGGAGGATAGAAACTAAGGTTCCATTGGCTCTTTCCACTGCCCCATTGGTAGATGGATTGTATGGAGCTTAAAAAAGTTGTTGGGCTCCTATGGGGGCAGCCAGGAGTTTGACTAATCTGGAGGTAAAATTCTTGCCATTATCACAGAGTAGTACTTGGGGGCAGCCATGCTGAGCGAAAATGTTTTGATGTATAAAAGTGGCAGTTGCCTTGGCTGTTTGGGCAGAAAGCACCACAGCTTCAACCCACTTAGTGAAGTGGTCGATGGCTACTAAGATTAAACGGTTGCCACTGGTAGACTGTGGAAGGGGACCTACGACATCCAAACTAATAGTGTGAAAAGGTTATTGCAGGAGTAGTTGGTTGATACTGGTATCTAGTCTTGAAACCGGATTGTTTATTGCACATAAGGCAGGCTTCCAAGACATCAACTA
>JAKSZP010000995.1:0-16486 GCA_022478985.1 Massospora cicadina | reverse complement strand
GTTATCAATAGAGTTCATAGTAGGTTTTTTAACAAGTATGTGCCCAATAAGCAAGATCTTGAGGGGGGCATTGTTGGGGATTCAACTGTGATGACCAAAAATAATAAAATTTGAGACTCGATGTCTCAGTCTAATGAGATTGTAAAAATCCCATTGAAGATATTTAATTCTTACATAGACTAACAATCAACCCTTTGGAGCTATCAGCCTCCTCTAAAGGATGAGGCTAAGCAATCCAAAGGGCCAAACCATCCAACAAGAAGGTAAATTCTCATCTAATAAGAACCTTATCAGATCTAACCATCACAAGTATAGTAATAATAATCCGCAATATCATTCATCTACTAGGAAAGATCTTACCTCGGTTGAAGAACAAAAATCCTCATGAAGAACTACCAAATCTACCCCTATAATTATCACTCATTTCTAACTAATAAAAGACTACTATTTTTTTCCCAAGTAGCTCAATTTTTATCAATTTTTGACTAAATTTTGTATTTTTGTTTGGAATCTATTATTGCAACAGAACTAATAACTTCGTTGCCCTGTTTCTATCTTCACTAGAGTCACGAAACTAATAATTTTGTAGCCTTCATAGCGCCTGAATATCGTAATTTTTTATTAAAATTCCAATAGCAGTACAGCCCAATTCTCTTTAATCCTAGTTTATTGCATGGTTTCTTGATTGGGATGTTTTTAGCATCCAGCATTGTAAGATCTCCTTCCTTGTACGCTGGTCCAACTCATCTCTTACCACCAGAGTTCTCCTTGTAAGCCTGCATGGCTGCATCTAAAATCATGCTCACCCCCTGGTGTACTCTCTTGATCATTTTTGCGAGATTCACCACCTCTTCCACCTTGTATCCACAACTGGGCTCCATGCTGAAGTTGGGATTGAAGCCATAGTTGGCGAAGAAGGGGGAACAACAGATTGATGCATGTTGGGCAATGTTATAACTGAATTGGGCCATGAGGAGATGTAAAAATGAATCTGATTGATCTGCGGTGGTGTAACACTGCAAAAACTCTGAGGCATTGGTTCACTAGTTCAGTTCTCCTATCTGTTTGAAGGTGATGGGCAGTTGAACGGCAGGGGCGAATCTGAAGAGCTTACATAACTCTTCCCAAAAGATGGAGGTAAACTGGTGTCCCTAATCACTAATTATGTCTTGAGGGACCCCATGAAGAGTGAACACATGAGTGACAAAATGCCTAGCCATCTCAGCCGTGGTAACTGTGGTTCTGCAAGGGATAAAGTGGGCAAACTTGTAAAACTGTCCACCACCACCATGATAGCATTGCAGCCATCATATTTAGGCAGCTCCACAATATAATCAACTGATAAGTAAGTTTGAGGCCCTTCAGCCTTATGAACTGGTACCAACTGTAACGGTCAAGGCGTTGCCTGACCATCACATTGCCCTAGTCTTCCCTAGGGCAATAGTCGAGGCCAGGGGAGAGGGGCTCGACTGCACTGATTTTTAAATGGCAATCTGATGAATCAGATGCCTCGAAATTGGAAGTAAAAATAAATTGAAAGGCTGATGGGGAAGGAAGCCTCGGAAATGGCTCTCTGGCCAACCAGATGCTGCCAAATCCAATACTCTACTAAATGCGGCATTGAGGGTTCAGACCCTCAGACACAAATTTCTGGCCAATCAGGTGTGGACAAACCCGTCGTTCATGGGTGTATTGACAAGGATGAAAATCCTTGCAAACGGCGCTCTGGTCAACCAGATGTCACTGAATGAAATATTCCCAAAAGAGGCAATGAACCAATATTGGGGAATACAGGCGAAGAGAACAGCCTGGGCTTTGAGAGTAAATTGAAGCTGAATAATAAATGTGGAAAAGTTTCCACAACGCTGAGGGTACTCAGCCTGAGTTCGAGAACAGGCCTCGACGCCAAAATCAAGGGTCTAGATTCTTGAATAGGGCCCAACACTGGGAAGATGCCCGCGGACTCCATGGGAACAGGACCCACTCTTCCCCACTAAGATCAGTATAAATCTGAGCAGGCGAAACTGTGTAAAGCAGTTTCATTTTCTATAAATTTAAATAAAACTTGATAAATTCAAAAATAAGTTTTGCACATTTGCAAATCAGTTTATTGAGATAAAACCTGGAAACCCCACATGGACAGCAGTTCAGGTTTTGACAAGGCCATCCAGTCCTTGTATGCCCTCTCAGGGGGTCAGGCCCTCCTTCTGAGCGCCAGCGTTGTCTTGACTGTGGCCCAAAATTTGTGGTAAGGTGGTTTCTGCATAGTCGGATTTGGGATATCTCCAAAGAAGGGCTATCCTGCCTTTGGGCACTCACTTGGGCACTCTTGCCTAACTGCTTTGTAGCAGTTTTCAGAGACCCCGTCCATCACATTAGACGAAACTTATTTAACTTGATGTCTTTATTCCTGGACATGGTGGACAAGCTGTCAGAACGCTCTCTTCCTGCATGGTATGAGCACCAAACTACGTTTTTAATGGTCATCTTCTCTCTTCTGTTTCTCCTATGAGAAGTCACCCATTTCCTTCCCTCCAAGGGACATACCAACGTCTACTTTCAATCTGAGCAGTCCGCGTCTGAGTTCCGACAGGCCCTCACCCCAGGAGAGTTGAGCACCTTGCACGCCACCTTCTCTCTTGTGAAACTTCAAGCCCAGCTGACCACAGCGTCAGGAGGAATGGCCCCAGTGTCACTTCAGATTGCCCAGATAGTAACCGCCCTGCCCAGAAACCTAGCGGATTGGTTCACTAAACTACTGGAAGGCCAGACAATGCTCCCTCCCACCTTGGAGGAATGTCTTCAACTGGTTGAGAAAGCGGCTACACTGAATGACTCCCAAGATGCTGCGTGGTCCGCCCTTCTGAACCTAACTCAAGGAAAGATGTCAGTCATGGAGTACGCCCGTGTGTACCGCCCTTTGGCCAAGGCGGCCAAGGTCACCCCTACTAAGATAGCATGAATGTTCCGCCAGAACCTCCGCCCAGACATCCTTACTGCATTGGCTGCCACTCGCCTGGGAGCTACCCTCGATGAGGAGATTTCAGTCACGACCCAGGTGGAGGGCCAACTAGCATTAGCACAAGCAAAGGCCCATACCAGAGAACAACATGGGAAGTTCTGCGGCCGCTGAGCTGTATCTGAGCCAGTCTTTAACCCTCGCAGGAGTCCTCACAGGGTTCGCCCTCTGGCTCCGCCAATGGGCAAACCCTTCGGGAAACCATAGAGAGGGAAACCCTAGTCCCTCCTACAACTTCCACCCTACTCCTGCGCGCGTTGCTACCATCAATAAAGGATATACCTCGTCTTATCTCTATGTTCCCTGTTCATTACAGCTCTGGGGAAGAAAGGGAAAAAGGGAGGATCAACTTTGGGCGCTGGTGGACACCGGAGCAGAAGATAACAATCTAGACCACGGGTTAGCAAAAGAAATGAGGCTGAAAATGGAATGTAAGGGAGCCGTGACGCTGTCAGACACCTCAAAAACGGTTAGCATTTGGAAGATCAAGACCCAGGTGCTGCTGCGGCAGGGGCCTCACACCTTCCAAGAGTCATTCAGTGCCATTAAAAATCTGCCTCATCCCATAATCCTGGGCATGGAGTGGTGGCACAAGTACTCCCATCAATTCAAACTGCAGGAGCGCCTGGTCTTGCTACACCCCAAGAACCAACCCCCAGTGGCATTAGATTTCTTCACCAATGGCGGAGGGAAGCCTGGGGTGAACGCAGTAGTAGGGCTGGAGACGAAGGCGGACATACCCAACGAATTTCGTGCATATGCTCACCTGTTCAAGAAAACCAAGCTCCCTCTACCACCCCAAACGGTCCTTACCCTTTCACCTTCAGGTTCAAAAAGGATGCGGAGTTCCCCAAGGGTTGTCCCGTCTACCCTTTGAACCTTAAGGCGAAGGCTGCCCTTGAGGTCTATGTCAAGGAAATGCTGGAGCGCGGGATTATTGTTCCATCCAATTCGCCAGTGGTGTCAACAATACTCCTAGTCCCAAAAGCAAGTGGCGAGCTTCGCCTGTGTGTTGACTACCGGCAGCTGAAAGCAATCACCAAGTCTGACCCCTACCCCATCCCTCTGATGGAGACCATTTCTCAGATGATCTTAGGTAGCCAGGTTTTCACCAAGTTAGACCTGGTTGACGCTTTCAACCAAGTTCCAGTAATCGCCAAACAACAACAATATACAGCTATCAAGTGCCACTTAGGAGTCTTTGAGTACAAGGTGATGCCTTTTGGCCTCAAGAACGCCCCAGCAGTATTCTAACATACCATAGACAACGCCCTAGGAAACCTGATTGGAAAATGTTGTGTAGCGTACATGGATGACATCCCTGTGTTTTCCAGGACCAAGGAGTGTCATGGTTGGATGACTTGATAGTAGGAACATATGCTAAAGACAAGGCTGGGCGACAGGAGGCCCAGAAGGTGAAGCTTCAGGCTCTTCCTGACCTGAAACACACCTTAGATCAACGCTGGGTGCAAGCCAAACATTCCCAGGTTGATACTAATGGGGTGCAAAACGCCCAGCCTCTGATCGCGGCCCAGGCACTAAAACGAACAATTTACATTATAAACAAAGATAGTTCAATTCTCTTGGTTGGAGAGCAAGGGTTCAAGTCCCACTCTAACTATGAAATTTTAAGCTCAGGTATAATATGGATTCAATCAATTACTCGAGTGAAGGTGCTTTAAGTGTATTTTACTAAAACGGATGGAAGCGTCTGTTTATTGGAGCGTCAAGGCTTGGGCGCATTTCCGCAGAACCTGAATTTCCTCAGCACACTTTAAATATGTTTTCGTGACCAACATTCCTTGTTGGTCGACTTTTCTTAAATGAAATACCCATTTTTTTACGCTTTACTTATGGTTCCTTGGGCTAACTTAGTGGCGGACCTCTTTTGGAAGGTCTCCAACTATGTGGGCCACCACCTTCTATCGCAATTTACCAAAATCCCAGGTGCTCCCTTGGGCCGCCCAGGTCCCCTCCAGATCGAGGCACCCAAGCTCCCTGACGCCAATTTACACTTGATTATGGACTCCCCTCTGGGGTCCACTCAAGCGGTTATTTTATAAGTTACCTGGTCTTATATGTTGCATTCTACACCCTTGCCTGGGGTACCTTTGGCACAGACACCGTTTGAGGTGTCTTTTTACCCTTTTTCTTAAAGGCTAGTTCCCTAGCAATGTGGGTTTGCATCCCACATCACCTTTCTGGGAACGAGAGAGTTATAGACACTCGCTTGACATTATTTGACCAACCTTTTTATTATATGAGCATACAAAATTATCCGTGTGGGACTTCCAATATTAGTAAATTGGGTGTGCTGGCCTTTTATTACTGCCACGATGGTGCTCACCACAGTTTTCTTGTTAGGTTTTGTATTAATCCATCTCGGCATTATTTTGCAACTATCAATTGGGAAGTGTCCACCCTTCCTGCTCGCACTTGGTGGTCTCAGACTTTTCATGATCGTCTTCTCAAAACCCTTTTGGGTAGTTTCCCCGCCCCAACCCAGAAGGGGCTAGGTAATTGGGCCATCATCAGATCAAACCATATAAACACAGGAACCAAAAAGTCACGTGCACTCTTAAAATGAAGAAATCTTATCCTTCTAATCCTTTGACTCCTTCTGAATTCAGAACTGTACAGGGGTCTAGCCCCAAGAAGGAAGTAGATGTTTCAAATTATTCTGCTGCGATGATGTCACCCATGGTCATCCTTATAAATAGCGCTTCCGCAACTAGTGATTTTTCCTTGAAGCGTGAGATGCTTCCCACTGATTTTCTCCCTGTCTCGGCAGAAATTGGGAACATTGAAGGGTCTAGACCCAAATTTAACAAAAATAACTCCGTTATCATTTTTTCTCCCCAACACGTTTCTGAGGTGCATGCTGAGGCATTGGCTCAGGGCTTGGGGGTGATGGCCCTGGATAACAATGCGCACCAAACCCTTGGAATGAGCGGGGGTTCGTTAGAGCCAAAAACGCGTTTTATAAAGTGATCAATTTGTCCCAAAATGAACCTTTTATTTGCTCATATGGTCTGGATGTGGACTCCATTTCAGTTTACCAGATTACTCCTGAGAACCCTCGTTTGACCCCTACCATGATTAGGGGTTCTCAGGAAGTATAAAAGGAACTTCGTCACAAATAAAGATGTATATGCACCTGCAGAAGGTGTGGTAGGATATGTGGCCTCAGTAGTAAGAGTAGCCCACTATCCTTCCCCCTTCTATGATTCCAAAACATACCCTGATGGCTTGTTCAAGCCAGAGGAAGAATTTTCTGGTGAGTTGATGGCATTTTCTGCGTTGAATAAATCCCATTCTGGATACTTCTTGTTGAATGCTACCCTTACATCCTCCTATGGAAAGTTCAGCACAACTACTTTGGTGGATACTGGTGCCTCAAATAATTTTATTGACCAAAACCTTGCTGACTACCTTGAGTTGAGCTACTCACCAGGTGGTATGGTTAGAGGTGGGGCTTCTCAAGGTATCCCTACACTAAACATCATGGAGTCAGTCAATTTCCAGGAAGGTTCTTATCTATTGTCTGATCAGTTTCAAGCTATCAGAAACCTCTTGTTTCCCATCATTTTGGGTGTTGAGTGGTGGTGGAAGTTTGACGTCAGAACTAATTTAAAAAAAAACCCTATCCTTGTCTTTAACAAACGGTCACCAGTTGATTTTTCCTCTGTCTGAGGATAACGCACCAGGCAAAATACCCCATTGGCCCAATGTTCCCAGTCCATATCTTGCCCCTTTGCTGAAGCCCACTGTGGGACTTTACTTACCTTCCTGTTTGGAGGAGTTGGCATCTTCTTTTGATGCAGCTTCAGCTAGTATGCTACCAGAACATTACGAGTTTGATTGTGAATTTAAACTTACTGTGGATCTGGTGTAAATTTTTTTCCCCATATACCCATTGACTGTCCGGGAGGAAGAGGTTTTAGATGTATGGGTGAAGGAGCAGTTGGCCAAAGGTGCCATCTTTCAGCGTACCTCCCCTGTTTGCTCCCCACTTCTCTTTGTGGAGAAGGCTGATGGAACTTTACATCCATGTGTCAATTATGGAAATTTAAACAATGTGACTGTACCCGACCTCCATCACATCCCTTTAGATTCCCAGATTACGCGCTATGTGGAGAAGGCGAAGGTCTTCTCCAAGCTGGACAGCCTCAATGCGTTCAATCAAATCTGGATAAAGAAGGGCCAGGAGTGGTTAACTGCATTCTGCACCAGAAAAGAAATTTTTCAGTTCCGGGTTACCCCTTTGGGCTTAAGAATGCCCCTGCCATCTTTTAACGCCGCATTGATGCTGCGTTGGGAGACTTGTTGGGGGTATGTGCGGTTGCCTACATGGATGACATTCTATGTTTCCCCCGATCAGGAGTCACATGCAGTACACCTTTGACAAGTAGTGGAGATATTGAGGGCCACTTGCCTTACCCTCAAGATTAGTAAATGCGAATTCTTCAAGTCCCAGGTTACCTTTCTGGGCAACGTCGTTTTTGACCAGGGCCATATGATAACTCCAGACAAAGAGAAGGCTATTCGTGAGTGGTCTATCCTACCTCTGTCAAGGTACTGAGGAGCTTTTTGGGGACGTGTACGTTCCTCAAGAAGTTCACACCCAATCTCTCTGAGGTGGCAGCTCCCTTATATAAGGCTAGCGGGGCCAAGGTGCTTCAGTGGTCCCCCATTTTGGAGGATGCTTTCCAAGCGGTGAAGTGCACCTTGTTATCCACATCCATCCTTCACCATGTTGATCCTGCAAAGGAGTTCGTTGTATCCTCAGATGCTTCCAACTTCGCCATTGTGGCTTCCCTGTTACAGGTGGATGAAGATGGGTCTGAGCATCCCATGGGATATTTTTCTAGGAAAATGTCTCTGCATGAGTTAAACTACGCCGTATATGACAAGGAATTATTAGCAGTGGTGGAGGCGCTGATTTATTGGCGCCACCACTTACATGGCTCTTCTCAACCATTTTGGGTATGCACTGACCACCGAACCCTGTTGTACTACCATGCTCCACATGTTCTAACACCACGTTAGACCCGTTGTCATGAGACCCTTGCCCTATTTACATTGTATGATTCTGCCTCAACTTCCTAAGTCCACGGTACATACGCCAGCGCTCATGCCTTTGGAAAATGCAGAAGAATATAGCATGTTTAGGAAGGTAGTTCTTTCTCAGCCGTTATCAGCTGAATATGCTGTTGTTCTCGAAAAGAGGGCTCTGAATCAGGAGGACTTATCCAGGGGTTATCACGTGAAGGATGAGATGGTGTGGTTTTAGGGGCGCCTATGGGTTCCTGCTGGACCACTGCGACTGGAGATCATCCAGGACCATCATGACGGAATCACCGTTTGTCATCCTGGAAAAGCAAAGACCTTGGAGTTGATACGGCGCACTTACAATTGGAAGGGCTTGCCTGTTCAGTTAGGGCGGTATTGTAAAGAGTGCCTGATCTGCAGTCAAATGAAACCTAATCGGCAACCTTTAGCAGGGTTTCTGGTACCAGTCCAAAAGGCTGAAGGGCTCTGGACTTCCCTATCAGTGGATTTCATTTTGGAGTTACCCGCTTCAGATGGGTATGATGCAATCATGGTGGTGGTGGACCGCTTTACAAAGTTCGCTTACTTTATTCCTTGCAGAACAACTATAACTGCCGCTGAAATGGCCAGGCTCTTCGTCGCTCATGTATTTGCGCTTCATGGGGTTCCTCAAGAAATCATTAGTGACCGGGGACCCCAGTTCACCTCCGTCTTTTGGGAAGAGTTGTGTAAAACTCTTCAGATCCGCCCCTGCCATTCAACTGCTTATCACCCCAAATCAGATGGGCAGACTGAGCGAGTGAACCAGTGCTTGGAACAATTTCTGCGTTGTTACACCATCTCAGACCATTCAGATTGGGTTCCTCACCTTCCTATGGCCCAGTTTAGCTACAACAACACTTTGCATTCATCAATTGGTTGTTCACCTTTTTTGCTAACCATGGCTTTAACCCTGCTTTTAACATGGAGCCCAGCTGATGTTCCAAAGTGGAAGCAGTGTTGGACTTTACTAAGACTCTCAAGAAGTTCCATCAAGGGGTGTCCACAAGTTTGGAGGCGGCTATGCTGGTTTATAAGGAGAATGCTGATGGAAAGCGCCAAGTGGGTCCAGCATACAAGGAAGGGGATCTCGTGATGCTTGATGCTCGCAACATCCCTATCAAGCAGCCATGCAAAAAGCTGGGTCCAAAGAGGATTGGTCCTTACCATGTAGTTAGAAAGGTGGGACATGCCTCATACCAGTTGGATCTTCCCTCCGCATTTCGGATCTTCTCCATCTTTCATGAAAGCAAATTGACATTGTTTGAGGGCCCTCCTCCTGTGACTCCCGAGGCTTATCTTGTGGATGGGGCACCAGAAATGGGAAGTGGAGGAAATAGTAGCCTCCCGCCGGGTTAAGCGACGCCTTGAGTACCTGGTATCCTGGAAAGGGTTTGACGCGGCAGAGAACAGTTGGGTGCCAGCACAGGATTGTGTACATGCCCAAGACCTGATCGAATCTTTCCATAATCGTTTTCCTGAGGCTGCAGGATCTCAGCTGAAGCCAGCCATTGCTGCTATGAAGTTGCCACCAGCACATAAGAACTTCTCATTAGCGAACGCCCCTGGAGGGGGGTGGAGCCCAAGAAGGAGGAGAGGGTAATGTCATGGTTGGATGACTTTATAGTAGGAACAGATGCTAAAGACAAGGCTGGGCGACAGGAGGCCCAGAAGGTGAAGCTTCAGGCTCTTCCTGACCTGAAACACACCTTAGATCAACGCTGGGTGCAAGCCAAACATTCCCAGGTTGATACTAATGGGGTGCAAAACGCCCAGCCTCTGATCGCGGTCCAGGCACTAAAACGAACAATTTACGTTATAAACAAAGATGGTTCAATTCGCTTGGTTGAAGAGCAAGGGTTCGAGTCACGCTCTAACTATGAAATTTTAAGTTCAGGTAAAATACAGATTCAATCAATTACTCGAGTGAAGGTGCTTTAAGTGTATTTTACTAAAACGTATGGAAGCGTCTGTTTATTGGAGCGTCAAGGCTTGGGCGCATTTCCGCAGAACCTGAATTTCCCCAGCACACTTTAAATATGTTTTTGTGACCAACATTCCTTGTTGGTCGACTTTTCTTAAATAAAATACCCATTTTTTTACGCTTTACTTATGGTTCCTTGGGCTAACTTAGTGGCGGACCTCTTTGGGAAGGTCTCCAACTATGTGGGCCACCACCTTCTATCGCAATTTACCAAAATCCCAGGTGCTCCCTTGGGCTGCCCAGGTCCCCTCCAGATCGAGGCACCCAAGCTCCCTGACGCCAATTTACACTTGATTATGGACTCCCCTCTGGGGTCCACTCAAGCGGTTATTTTATAAGTTACCTGGTCTTATATGTTGCATTCTACACCCTTGCCTGGGGTACCTTTGGCACAGACACCGTTCGAGGTGTCTTCTTACCCTTTTTCTTAATTGCTAGTTCCCTAGCAATATGGGTTTGCATCCCACATCACCTTTCTGGGAACGAGAGAGTTACAGACACTCTCTTGACAAGGAGGAACACATAGGAGATGTGCTAAGCGTGCTGGAAGCCCTCAATAAGGCGGACCTCCGCTTGAAGCCATTTAAATGCGAGTTCTACAAAGGCTTTATCTCCTTCTTTAGGGTACGTAGTCTTCCAAAGGGGAACAGCCATATCCCTGGACAAGCTGAAGGCAGTAAAGGATTGGTCAGCCCCTAAGGATAGAACGGGTGTTAGAAGTTTCCTGGGCGTGGTGAACTTCCTAAGAAGGTTTTCAAAGGATCTTTCCAAGATGGCGGCACCCCTAACTCGCCTGACAGGGCAGGTCCCGTTTCATTGGGGAAAAAAGGAGGAGACAGCCTTCCAAGCCATCAAGGAGAGCCTCATGAAGGCACCAGTACTAGCCCATCCCGACGCCAACCGCCCTTTCATAGTGGAGACCGACGCCTCCAACTTTGCAATTGGGGCAGTTTTGCTACAAGAGGGAGAAGATGGGGTAGACCATCCCGTAAGATACTTTAGCAGGAAAATGCTGCCCGCTGAAACCAACTACCCCGTGTATGACAAGGAGCTCTTAGCAATTGTATCAGCCTTGGAGGAATGGCAGCACCACTTACTCTACGCCAGACATCCCTTTACTACCAGAACAGACCACCGAACCCTCAAATTTTACAAGAGCCCAAAGCGCATGAACCAGCTCCAGGCCAGATGGCACCTAGAGCTGTCGTCTTATGACTTTAGTATTGTGTACAAGATGGGGGAAAGCAACCTCATCCCAGATCTCTTAAGCAGGGACCCAGGTAAGTCCTTCCCAAGGGAAGAGCTGGATGCATACAACACCGCTACTATGTTGCCCTCAAATGTGTTCTCTGTCATCCAGAATGCCACCCAGGAACTGAGGGAAAAGCTCCAGGCCGCCCAGAGAAGCTCAAAATATGGGGCAACACTGTGGAAGGACCTGGAGGAGGGGGAGAGAAAGAGCACCATAAGAATTTCTTGTAAAAGGAAAGGCCTCATTCTCCACAAAGGGCGCCCATGGCTGCCAAACCGCGAGCTCCAGGAGGAGGCGATAAGCGCTTTCCACGACCACCCCTTGGCGGGACACCCTGGAAATGAGAAAACCATAGAGCTCCTGTCCCGGAGTTACTCCTGGCTGGGGGTGCCCAGCGCCGTGAGGGAGTACATCCAGAAATGTGTCACATGCGCCCGATCCAAGCACTTTAGGCAGAAGCCTTTAGGAAAACTCAAGCCCCTCCAAATTGCAGAAATGCCATGGTCCTCACTTAGTGTGGACTTCATAATGGGGTTTCCAAAATCAAAGGGATACGATGCTGTAATGGTGGTGGTAGACAGAATGACCAAGTCCGCGGAATTCTTTCCTTGTAACCCCACCATCACAGCAAAGGGTATGGCGGATATCTTCATTAATGAGATGTTTGCCCGCCACGGTCTACCGGAGGAGATAGTATCAGATAGAGGCCCTCAATTCATTGCCCAGTTTTGGCAACGCCTACTTGAAAATCTTCAGATCAAGCCATGCAGATCCTCAGCTTACCACCCGCAGTCAGACGGCCAGATGGAACGAGTTAACCAAGTCCTCGAGCAGTACCTGAGATGCTACATGACTACACAACAGGAACGCTGGACGGACTGGCTAATACTAGCCCATATCGCCTATAATAACTTGACCCATTCATCAACAGGAATCTCGCCATTCATGGTGAACTACGGATTCCACCCAAAGATGGTGGAAACCCACCCCAGAGGTACAAACCCAGCTGCCAACGACTTGGCAACAGAAATGAAGGAAAACCTGAAAGCCCTGCATGTGAATTTAGTCAAAGCGATAGAAATGCAGAAGAGGAAGGCTGACACTCACCAATCTGAGGCCCCGGTGCTAAAGGAAGGAGACCTAGTGATGATCAACGCAAAAAACTACTTGGTGCTGGCAAGCTGTAGGAAATTTGGACAGTCACTCTGGGCCCATTCAAGGTCCTCCACCAGGTAAATGAAGTGGCGTACAAGCTGGAGTTTCCCAAGGGATTGTGGGCGCATCCAGTACTGCATGTCTCACAAATGAGGAAGTTCGAAGGCCCTCTCCCAGAGAAACTGGAGCCTGTTCACTTGGGAAACCCAGGAGAGGCGGAGTACGAGGTGGAAGAAATCTTGGAGTCAAAAATCTCGCGGAAGAAGCGCTGGTACCTAGTCAAATGGGTAGGCTACCCGGTGGAGGAGTCCACCTGGCAGATGGCCAATGACTGCAGCAACTGCCCACAGAAGGTAGAGGAGTTCTGGAACCTGAGGGGGCTCTCATCTGAGGAGGGTGATGTAACCGTCAAGGCGCTGCCTGACCATCACATTGCCCTAGTCTTCCCTAGGGCGATAGTTGAGGCCAGGGGAGAGGGGGCTCAACCGCACCAATTTTTCATAAATGGCAATCTGATGAATCAGATGCCTTGAAATTGGAAGTCAAAATAAATTGAAAGGCTGATGGGGAAGGGAAGCCTCAGAAATGGCGCTCTGGCCAACCAGATGCTGCCAAATTCAATATTACTAAATGTGGCATCGAGGGTTTAGACCCTTGGACACAAATTTCTGGCCAATCAGGTGTGGCCAAACCCATCATTCATGGGATTATCAACAAGGATGAAAATCCTTGCGAATGGCGCTCTGGCCAACCAGATGTCGCTGAATGAAATATTCCCAAAAGAGGCAATGAACCAATATTGGTGAATATGGGAAAAGAGAATGGCCTGGGCTTTAAGAGTAAATCGAAGCCAAATAATAAATGCAGAAAAGTTTCCGCAACCCTGAGGGTACCCAGCCTGAGTTTGAGAATGGGCCTCAATACTGAAATCAAGGGTCTATATTCTTGAATAGGGCCCGCTGCTGGGAAGATGCCCACAGACTCTGCGGGAACAGGACCCGCTCTTCCCCACTAATCTCAGTATAAATCTGAGCAGGCAAAACTGTGTAAAGCAGTTTCGTCTTCTATAAATTTAAATAAAACTTAAGGAATTTGAAAATAAGTTTTGCGCATTTGCAAATCAGTTTATTAAGATAAAACCCGGAAACCCCACATGGACAGCAGTTCAGATTTTGACAAGGCCATCCAGTCCTTGTACGCCCTCTCAGGGGGTCAGGCCCTCCTTCAGAGCGCCAGCATTGTCTTGACTGTGGCCAAACTTTCGTGGTAAAGTGGTTTCCGCATAATCATATTTGGGATATCTCCACAGCAGGGCTATCCTGCCTTTGGGCACTCACTTGGGCACTCTTGCCTAACTGCTTTGTAGCAGTTTTCAGAGACCCCGTCTGTCACACCAACAGCCCCATTAGAGGCTGTAGATTCAGATTCATTTGGTTGCAGACTAGGCACTCTTTGCAATACCAGTCTACCTGAGTGGCTAACCCCTTCCAATTGTAAGTGTAGCGGATAAGCTCAGGAGTCTTTGCCTTTCCAGGAAGACTAATGGTGATTCTGTCATGAAAGTCCTGGATTATTTTCAGGCGAAGTGGTCCACAGGAATCCATAGGCGCCCCAAACCACACTATCTCATTCATTACGTGATAACCTCCGGTGATGTCCTCCTAATTAAATTCTTATTTGCAAGGATCATAGTATATTCAGCCAACAAAGGCTGAGAAAGGACTACCTTTATGAAAATACCATATTCCTCAGAATTTTCCAGAGGAGAGAGAGCTGGCCTATTGGCCAAGGTAGAGGGGAGTTGAGACACAATATTACCTGGTTGATTTATTAAATGGGTATTATGCACCTCACCTCATTATATTGGAGCTAATGCTGGGTTTTAGCTCAAAGCATCCGCTAAACCATTCTCCTTGCCCTTAGTAAACTCATAAGAAAACGCAAATTGCGCAAGGTCTCATGCCAGTGGGTTTGCCATGAGTTAAGGCATGAGGTGTACAGTAGTACATAAGGCATGGTGATCTGTATGTACGTGGAAGGGTTGGGATGAGCCATGCAAGTGATACGCCAATAAGTCAGCGCCTTAAACACTGCTAATAGCTCTTTATCATATATGGTGTAGTTTAACTCTGGTAGAGAAATTTTCCTAGAAAAATATCCCACTGAATGATCTATTCCATCTTCTTCCAATTGTAATAGGGCCGCTGCTATGGCGAAGTTGGAGGCATCTGAAGCAACAATAAACTCTTTATTGGTGTAGACATGGTGAAGAATGTAATTGGACAGCAAATTTCACTTTACTGTTTGAAAGGCATCCTACAAAATGAGGGACCACTAAAGTACTTTTGCCCCACTTGCCTTATACAAAAGCGCTGCAACTTTAGCAAGTTTCAGTGTGAACATCTTAAGGAACTTACATGTCCCCAAAAAGTTCCTCGATTCTTTAACCAAAGTTGAAGTGGGCCACTCACAAATTTCCTTCTCACTGTCTGGAGTTATCATGTGTTCTTGGTCAAACATGACGTTTCCCAGAAAGGTAACCTGGGACTTAAAAAATTCGCACTTACTTATTTTTAATGTGAGGTCAGCTGCCCTCAAACGCTCCACCAACTTCCAAAGGTGTACTGCATGAGACTCATTGTCAGGGGAAAATACCAAGATATAATCCATGTAAGCTACCGTGCACAACCCCAGATGGTCCCCCAAATCCACATCAATACAGCGTTGAAAGATAACATGGGCATTTTTAAGCCCAAAGGGCAAAACCAAAAAATCCCTTTTCTGGTACAGAATTTTGTCAGCCACTCCTGAACCTTCTTGATCTGTATCTGATTGAATGCGTTTAAACAATCCAACTTGGAGAAGACTCTTGCCTTCTCCACATAGCGTGAAATCGGTGAGTCCAATGGGATGAGATGTAAGTTTGATAATGTGACGTAGTTGAGATTCTTATAGTCTACGCATGGGCGTAAGGTACCATCAGCCTTCTCTAAATAAGAAGTGGGGATCATACAGGGGAGATTTGCTGAAAAATTGCGCCTTTGTCTAAATGCTCCTCAACACACACATCTAAGGCCGCTTCCTCCCATACAGTCAATGGATAAATTGGGGAAGATATACGCACCTGATCAACAGTGAGCTTGAACTTGCAATCTAACTCTGAATGGTCTGGTAGTACATTGGCTTAAACCGCATCAAATGAATATTTCAACCCCTCCAAACAGGAAGGTAGGGGAACCCCCAAAGAGGGTTTCAGCACCGGAGAAAGACTGAGGGTGTGAATATTGGGTCAGTGAGGCAAATCGCCCTGAAAGTTGGCTTCAGCCAAAGAAACAACTAACTTGTGACCATTCTTCAAGTTTAAAAGATAGGGATTTTTTTAAAATTTGTTCTGACGTCAAAATTTCGCCACCACTCTACACCCAAAATGATGGGGTACAAGAGGTTTTTGATAGGTAAGAAGTGGTCAGAAAAATGATATGTGACAACTTGATAGTCCACTAAACCCATGATTTTCAGCGTTGGAATACATTGGGAAGCCCCTCCTCAAACCATGCCACCTGGTATGTAACTCAGCTCAAGGTAGTCGGCTAGGTCTTGGTCAATAAAATTCTCAGAGGCTCCAAGATCCACCAAAAAAGTAGTGCTTATTTTCCCTAAAGGGGATGAAAGGGTAGCAGTCAATACGAAAAAAGCTAAATGATCTTTTCCTTAAAGCAGAAAACGCCAATACCTCACTACCAAACTCTTCTTCATGGTCTAGCATACCCACAGGGTACGTTTCTGCATCGAAGAATGGAGAGAGATATTTAGCCTCTCTTACTAATGAGGCCACATATCCTATCATGTCTTTAGTAATTTCATAAACGGTTTTTAATTGTAGTTGTAATATCTTATCCATCTCCTGGGTTCCGCGGATCATGGTTGTGGTCAAGCGTGGGTTCTCTGGGGTGATCTGATACACTAAATTGGGGTCCATATCAGA